>JAUZST010046390.1:7057-25643 GCA_034779995.1 Parotocinclus haroldoi | reverse complement strand
AGTTATTTGTTTAAATTTATGTATTTTAAATCAGTATATATATTATATTATATTATATTATATTATATTATATTATATTATATTATATTATATTATATTATATTATATTTTTGAGAGAAAAGTCAAAAAAATAAATTTGCAAATCCAGGTTTTTTTCATTAATAATAACAACAACAATAATATCAATATTAATATACAACATATGATATATATTATGATATATTATATTTATATTAATACATTATTATATATAAAATATATTTATATTGTTATTATTCTTAGTCAGTAATTTTTATATAACAATGCGAGGGGAAAAATTTGAATGCATAAATAAGTGAAGAAATAAATTCAAGCATTTTTCCCCTCACCGTTTCTTTTTCTAGCACTAAAACGTTCAGGATCACAATACGTAATGTAATAATTAATTATATATATATATATAACATTTTTTTTGCTCTTATTATTAACAGCATTAAGACTATATTTGTTTGTTTTGGGTTTTTTAAGCACACTTTAACCGCGCTTTTCCTGGTCAGGTATCCCTGGAGATCACAGGGCACAGGCGTGGCAGAGCCCCTGTATGGGATGCCACTGGACCACGGGGTTAGTTAGGGGTCACAGTGGCAGCAGTGGAGGATCTCATGACAGGCTTCCCACCAAAGTCAATCATCCCTGTTTATTCTCTCTTATTATCAAGTTTTAATAGCATATATAAATATGGGTAGTACAGCGGCGCCCCGTCGCCTCTCAGTCCAAGAACGCCTGCCCATTGTCTGCCAATGTGAAATTTGCAGGTTCTCCCCATATTCCAGAGAGGTTTGTTAGATCAATTGATGTTGGTCATTTTTGTTTAAATATATATATATATATAAATATAAATATATACATACACGAGAATACCTAGATCAAAAAGTAACTTATTTAAGTAAATGAACAATAAGAATAATATAATTTATATATATAATAATTTTTATTGATTATTTAATTTTAGATATTGCTATTAAAGGTTTAAAATGTTAAATGTTAAAATGTTAATTAATACGTATGGAACAATCTATGACAAGGACACCGAAAAACAATATTCCCCCCTACTTATTGTTATGTATTTATTTTTAATTGATTCATTCGAGTCTTATGTGCCGAGGGAATTAAATCGAAACAATTAACTAGGTAAATATAAGATCACTAATAACTTCCATTTCTGTGCGAATTATTAAAATTACAATTCAAAACGCCCTAACATACCTACGTAAATAACAAATGAATTGAAGTTATGACATCATCAAGGCGATTATAAAAGAGATGATATCGGGGTTTTTTTTAAGTTTGTTTAAGATTTCATACTTGGTATTCTTTTTTTTTCAGTTATTATGTGCACTCTTTACATATGTGTTATACATTATTAAAAAAAAATATTATATTTAAAAGCACAACGTGTATAAATGTAGCTTCACGTATTGAGGATTAGATTAATTCATCCATTCATGATCTTCTGTTTAATCCACACGGGGTCGTGGGCCAGCCGGTGCCCACCCGGCAACTCTGGGCGCAAGGGCAGGAACAACCCTAGACGGGGAGCCAATCCATCGGGCACACACACACAGTCACACAAAGGGCCACTTTAGAGACACCAATTAACCTAACAGGCACGTATTTGGACTGTGGGAGGAAACCGGAGTACCCGGAGTAAACCCACGCAGACACGGGGAGGACGTGCAGACTCCACGCAGAAGCGACCCAGGCCGCCCGCCCTGGGATCGAACCCGGGACCTTCTCGCCGTGACGCAGCGGTGCTTTTCTCCTTATTGGAATAAAACCAGAAAGTATAGGAAGTGTGTATGTTTATAAAAAGGAAATGATCAGGGAAAGCATCGGTAGGCCACGGTGGCAAGTTTTTAGTCTCGCACTGCTTCGGGATGCCAAGTTGACCCGTTAACAGTCCGAAGAGGCTTGATCGGGATTGGTCTTTTCGAAAGGTGCAGCAGCCAAGAACACCGTTTCAGAAAAGGCGAAAAGACTGAGAAAGGTTGGAATGGAGCTCAGCGGCGAAGAGACAGACTGAAACCTGTGGGGAAATCGTCGAGAACGTGCTACGTGCTCGTTGCATCATGGCTGAAAAAAGCAAAGGGTGGCCTAAGACTTTTGCACCGTGCTTTATAGTAACAAGCTGCCGTGGAACTAAATAGAACTAAACAAATGATGGTTGCAAGAGAAGCAAAGGCCAGCAGTTGATCGACTGGATAAAGCCATTATTCATTCTTTAAGGCTGTGACCTCACGCATGATCCGAAAACGCGTTGGAAGGATTTTCGCTTCCCCAAATCTAAATCTGTGCTCTCTTTATCCTCTTACGTTTCTGACCCATGCTTGCACGCTCTTGTTTTGAAGATCTGCTCTCGTCTTTGCGGCATTTCATTAAACACGCTCGGGGTTTGAATACATTTGAATACAAAGGTTTGGCCAAGGGATTTTATATACAAAAAGGTGACAAGGCATAACAAATACTTGCTTACGGGGTTGGACCGCCTGCGCAGACCGCACGTTTCGACTGCAGGCCACGAGGTGAATAACGTTTACGTCCTGTCCAAACACCGGCTCCAGACCAACGGTAGACGGATCGTACCAGGAAGCGGCTAAAATGAGAAAAGCCGCAGGGGGTGTCCATCCGTTCTGGGCGATGTTTTTAATATCGGTTGCCAGCTCCACTAGCGTCGCGTTCCTTTGGTATATTGGAAGCTTCTCACGCATGGATTTTCAAGGGAAGCGCGAGGCGTCTCCCCCGTAGTCGAATGCCCCGGGTTCAAGCTTTGAGACACATGATAACTGGGTTGCATCATTTTTTTTTTTTTTTTTTTCGCCTTGGCGGCTGGTGCAAATTTGATCCAGATGGGGGTTTTTTTTTTTTTTTTCCCCCTTTCAGGGATTAGCGTGCTTTGTGCCGTCTTAATAATCGACGGCTGTTCTTCTCGCCTCGTTTTGTTGGCGGAGATCAAAAGCGGGCGTCGGCGTGGCGTACGAGCGCGTGCTCGCACCAGGGCTGCCGCGTCCGCTAGTTGCCTGCATGTCTTTTGCCGTTCTGGAAGATTAACGGACATTTGCAGGAGAGTTCAGGTCAGGCTCTATTAAGGTCAGGTCAAATTTATTCCTAGAGAGCTTTCATTTTTGTTTTGTTTTTGTTTTTTTTTTAAATAATGGAGCATCGTCTCAAAGCGGCTTTCCAATCTTACAGACATGATCCCAAATCGAGCGAGCCTAGGGCGACAGTGGCGAGGAAAAACTCCCTTGGGGGAAACCGAGACTCAAAAAAAGGGACCCGGCCTGCTTGTAATAGTAAAAATTAAGTAACGAATACGATTTAAATGAGGTAACGAAATGGATTGGAAATGGGTTTGGAGACCGATCAAACGAGCTGTAAAACAGGTTCCTTTGCTTGGCATTGCCGTTGGCGCCGTCCGGAAGACTCATGCTTTCGCTACTCGTGATTTCTGAATGAGCTTCTAGCGCGTACGACTCCATTAATACCTCAGTCTATTCCAGTGCAGATGGTTAAAAGCTTGATTAACTGAAACCTTGCTGCGCTGTTTTAAGGCGCTGGAAACTCCGCGGAGACATAAAACCCACAATCCATTGCAGATGGGAAACAGGGACGCCTGCCAGAAGTCTTTTTTTTTTTTATATATATATATATAAAGCCATATATATATCCGCCACGCTAAGACGACATGCAAACGTATCAGCACAGGCGCGTGAGCCGGGCCTGTTTAGAAAGCCGTGCCATGCTGAAGAGACGTCTGACCTGGGCATGCTGGGGGAAATGAGAGGGCAGGCTTCCCCACGAAAGGGGAAAGGAGGAATTTCTAGTCGCTGACCTGGTGGAGCTACCGACACCAGATTCCCCAACTTCTCTCATCGCTCTTCATACCGCAACCCAAGTCCAAATGAGATTCGCATGTCTTCACGGCATTCGAGATTTTCACTCGGGGCTTCAAATCCGGCTTTCTGTTACCGTTTCTGCTCCCTTGTTGTCTTCATCGCTTCGTGTAAGCTCATGCCATTAGCGGAAAATGGTTCTGGTGGGTTTGTTGACTCGGCGTGCATTCATTACGGGGGGGGGAAATCGAGGGGAATTTGCTCGATGGCTTTAACAGGCTCGGAAAACGCACACAATGGCAGCAGTGTTTTAATAGCGGCTTGGTTTACTCTCTGTATCTCCCTTTCCAACCTGTACCCGTGCAAACCGAGACGTCCGTAGCACTCAGGCAATCAATCACAGAGCTCGCGTTCAGCTCTTGGCCAATCAGGAGACCTCTGTAGAAAAGAAAACACTGTTTCGGGTTCCAGCGGCGGTAATAATTAGAGATAACGCGTTTACTTAAGTTAGCACAGGTTACGGAAAGCGTCTGGGTGGTTCACTGGGAGTATGGGAAGTATCGCGCTGGAAGCACGAGGGAAATCCAAGCTTTAGTTGAAAGCATTATTTTTTTTAAAACGGCTCATTATAAAGAAAAGCTTCCATATTTATGTTGACAGTCGGCACTGGGAGGGTCGGACAACACACCAGGGAACAGTGGGAACAGGATGATTTCCATGGTTCACAGCTTAATACGTACAGGACGTGGCACTTTTGGGGTTAACAACGCCTTCAGATATACAGTTAGTCACCAGTTCCACGGCAGCAAGTTAGTATACGTTATTCCCAACCTTATCAATTGGGGGTTAAGCGGCCTTGCTCAGGGACCCAACTGGGGCAGAGGTGGGATCTGAACCCTGGGCCTTCTGGTCCATAGTCCAAGGCCTTAACCGCTAGGCCACCGCAGTCCAGTTGGACGGTAGGCACAAATTAGATGAGGCTTTGCTCTCAGGAAACTACAAATGCCAGCTCCCGGAGTTTCCAAAATGCCAGTTGAAATTTGACATATTCCAGGTGACCATACGAGACAAAAAAGTATGCCTTTTGGCAGCGAGCACTTTAGGTGAATTTGGATAAACTAATCCCTGATATCTAAATGTTGGGATGGTTTTCGTCCAGAAAAACCGGGGACGATTCGTGGCATCGTCAACGAGAACCTGGCCTCTGCCAGAAAACTAGATCATTGTTGGATCTTCTATCGGGTCGATAACAATAAACATATGTTAATACTGACATGCCAATCCCAGATACGACGCCTTATTAAATACCTGCTGAACATATTCGGCATTCATTATATATATATATATTTTCCAGGACCACCCGCAATAAACGAAAATCAGCCAAGTAGGGACGCTCTGTTTATTGACATATTTATACATATTTACTATATTTACTGAAGTATTTATAGACTATTTTAGCCGTAGAAATTGCAGAACGTTCGGGTTTCATCGTAGGGTTCGAATGAATTCAGTCTAGAATGAAACTTTCACAAACAGCGAACACAACAGCGCAGATAAAAACTCGTCACGTCCCCGAGTAGAGACTCAGGCGGCCGACGCTCTGGTCTTACTTCTCGTTTTTGGTGAGTATTCATCCGCCGAGTAAATACGCTATTTACTGTAAATCGTGTTATTTTATGATTTATAACGTTCTTTTATTGTTAGAATTTATATTTGTAATAAATGTTTATACATCTTGTGATTTTTTTTTTAATGTAAAAGTTCAAATACATGTATATGTAGACGTTAACTAGACCACACGTACTGCGCATGTGCAGATCGAGTTCCGCAAAAATCCGTGATATATTTTTTTTTAAACCCGCGATGCACCGAGTCCGCCAAAGGTGACGAGGGAACGCCGTGCATCCTTTATTTTTCCCTGAGGGAACGTTTGCAAAGGGATGAATACAGTTTTTTGTTATCTTATCTTAAAAAGTGTCATATTACCAAGCATGTGCCCTGGGAGTGGTTTCATTTGAAGCTACATGTTTGTCCGTTTTCAACCATTTCTCTTAGGGCAAAGTAAAAGAATTAGTTCTGAGAAGACAGCTAGCGTGAGCACCTCGTGCGTTAAACGCCAATTCAAAATCGTTCCATTCGAAGGACAGATCCAGAGAACAGAGAAAAGGGTAGGCAATTATAATCGGGTGTGATTCTCACAAAGTCAGTAAAAAAAAAAAAGAAAAAAAAAAAGAAGAAGTCTTACTTTTCTTGCCATCCATGTCAGCATGGATTTTGCGGGCCAGGAAACCTGTTTTGTAAACAGCAGCGTTAGGGTCATGGGCAATATCCAGGAAAGGGTTGCTGCCACTGCTGATCCTGCTGAAGCTCTTGGTGTTGGCATTCTCATTCTTGGTGTCTGCAAGTTCAGACAGTGATTTCTTCAGCTCATCCCCATCACTGAAAGCAAACGCAGGACACAGCAACTGTTACTCGCCGTTTCTCAGCTCCCTTGCCTTATTTCAATCAACCGCAGCTAAACGTATTTACATTTATCCATTTAACAAAAAGGTTCAAAACGATTTGCATTGCACAGACAACGCACAGTCGAAACTACAGAGCGGTGTTGAGGACGTACAAAATTGCTATGCACTTCGGTAGCGAAGTAGAGGTTAACGTTGTTCCTCTGGCACCACTTCACACATGATGGAGCCACGAACACCGATACATCTTTTAATTATATGCCACTGAACGGGCCAACTGTTAAACGCTTAATTAAACACAGGCTGAGTAAATGGACTTTCCTATAGTGTGCTGAGATAACATAACCGAGATTCATTTCACTGTAATCCCAACGTCTTCCTATAAAAACCAGTCCTAACGCAAGAAGTTCTTTTGGTGAACTTCACACCCTGCGGCAGAAAAGTTTTTTTAATATAAAAGACGGGACACAGAAGGCAGCCTGCACTTGATTATTTATGACGACAGGATTTTAGTTCTACATTCTACAGACCGACGTGTTTGGTTGGTGGACCATTCTCAGTATTGCAGGAACACTCGTGTGTTAGTGTTAGTGTGTTTTGTGCCGCTAGGAGTGGGTCACACACAGCAGTGCTGCTGCTGGACTGAAAGTAGTCCACCAACCGAAAACGTCCAGCCACAAGCACCATGTAGGCAACATCCTATGAGCACTGCTGAAGGACCAGAGGACGACAAACAGCAACTGTGCAACAACTGTCTCTGACTCCATAACGCAACTCCAGCAGCACTACTATGTGCGATACCCACTAACACACCACCAACACCTCTGAGCTGAGAATGGTCCACCACCCAAATGGTAGGATCTTTAGAGAACAGAGTGAAGGGGACGAACGAAGCATGTAGAGAAACAGACAGACGGACGGTCTGTAATTGTAGAAGTAGAGGATATTCCGCGTTGATTAAATGGACGAGTGCAGAAACAAGAAGGTGTACCTGATAAAGTGATCAACGAGCGTGGGAAAATATGTACAGGAAATCTGCCCATGGTTGACAAACACAAACTCCAGAGCTGGGAAGAAAGGCAATGCTGTTTGATGTGGATGATAACATTTTTTTTGCTCTCTGTATTTCAATGATATCCAAACCACACCCCCACCCCTTTCCTTTTTTTCCCCATCCCCCAGCAGAGGCATCCAACATCATTGTGACAGGGTCACCCCTGCCCTGCGTCACGTACCACAAACCCAGCCCTTTATCCCCAAGTGTGCTCTATAATTCAGTAGAACCCGGCACTGAATATGGCCACCGATGGAAACACACAGATATACGTCTGGTTTATTAGCATCCAGACCCTGTCGCTCATTCCTGGCCCTTCTCGGTACGCCAGGTCACAGACCGTTTTATTATTTCCCAGTTCTACATGCCGCAAAATCTTGTCATTGAGCTCTCGTCGCTTCTCCGGCATCGAAACAATCAATACAGTCATCAAAGTCTTACTCTCTCGCTCACATTATGAGAACGGCCGTGCGCCCGTCTGTGTCGTTGCATCCAAATCAGCCTTTTACCAGCAGACAGACTTTTATCTGTAGCTACGGGCCGACATCATTATCCCTCATGGCCATGGGTTTGAATCCCAGTCATTAATCATAGCAGGGGACAAAACTAACCCTATTCTTTTGACTAATGTAGGACGATATGCGAGTGCTGAACCGTAACGCAGCATGACCTGAAACAGCACGGTGAATAATTTAGGCTTAACATATGGGAGAACTTTCACAGTGGGAAAGACAGCCATTTGAAGGGAAATTAATTATCGGGAACAACGATATAATATAACGGGACACGAGTATAAGTATAAGTATACACGAGCACCTGTATAAAGACCTTATATGCAGAAGCTACTGTCAGACAGTTTACACCTATGCTCCTCCTGCTGGGAAATTAGCTGGCCCGCTCACACACTCGCTTCATTATGAATACAAGTGTGAAAAGGTGAAATTTACAGCAGAAGCTACAGCTGGGAAAGGCAAAACCGGGGGAATCAAGGATGGAAAATACAGTATAGGGGACATGTCAAAGAACGACGTCCATGTTCTTCGTCTTCATACAAACATGCTTCACAGAACGTACACACAGTCCATTAAGGTGAGGCAGCCGTCTCATAGTACAGTGCCACCAGATGCTACAGAAGGAACAGGGCGAGCTGAAGGTCAGAAAAACTGCAGGGATGCTGTGCCAGATGGCTAATGGACTTTTGAGATAAAGCATCCCACATGACTCAAAAGGATTTCCATTACAATGCCCAAAGTCAGTCCAGCACAGTGTTATTTGGAAACTTCCATTTCAAATCACCTGTAGTTAAGGCAGATGAGAACAGCTCATAATCTCATCGGTCCGGAATATGGTCCAGCAGTAAAGCCGAGTGTGCGCCCGGTGCCCGGCGCTGACATCAGGACTCGAGCATTTGATAGGCCAGGAATTAAGGTACAGAAGATAATGACTGCAAACACGTGATCCATTTCCACAGACGACCAATCACTAAAATACCAGTTTGGTTTCAGTAATTGAATCCAGCAAGTCGCGCCTTTTCATGTCCATGTACGCCGATTGGCCACTTCATTAGGTATACCTCAACTGCTCGTTACCACAAATGTCTAATTAACTAATGAACAGCTGGCGTATGTAAAGTATTGCGCAAAGGTCTTGGTCCAGCATTAGATGAGGATTTAGCAATCGTCTTAATGACCAAACACAACATATTGTTTATGACTGGATTTAAAAAAAAAATGCACACACGGATTTGTCGCTTTGTAACACACTTTCCCACTGATCTCGTATTCTCTGAGAGTTTCAGCATATTAACCCTTTCCAAAAAAAAAAAAAAAGACGTTTCTTGGCTGTGATGTCACAGTCCTGCACATTAGTAAACTGAAAGTAAAATGCATTCATGAATTGTAAAACGTGTGGAGAACACAAAATGAGTGTGGACTAGAAATTCAACAAGCGAATGCACTAAACTCTTCGTGTGGCTGTGTAGAGCTATGGTAATGGAACAACGGGTGCAATGAAAATCTTGCATTTCTTGACAGATCTAGTACAGATTCACAGCAGCTGCCTTTTAAAATCACTCGCAAGAAAGCAGGTTTTATTTTGCGTCTGCTCATATTTTTCTACGAGCTAAAAGACCAACTGGGGAAGCCGTAATGTGGATAACATGCATCAAGGTAAGGGTACGGTGATGTGGAAGGGTCTGATAATATCCATGCTCAGGACCACCAAAATCAATTCACACAAACTAGGATGATGTGGGTTTTTGTTGAAAAGCTAAAATTGAATGATATTTAGAATGCAACTGATGGAACTAATAAGCTCATATCATTCAAAGGGCAGTGCATTTTTGTTACTGCGTCATTTTGTAATTGTTTATACCGACGTAACCCCACATCAGCAGCGGTGCATTGAAATCAACTGTCCAATTGGCCTCGCTGAAATAGGAAAGAAGAAGGAGGACGTGAGCGTGAGGCAGCAGACCGAATGCAGACCAAGAAAAAAGAAAGATAAAAATGAAAGGAAGAAATCCAGGCACAAAAGAAAGGAAATAAATCAAAGGCATGAATTGGGAGGCAGATAAAGACAGACATATGAAAAGTGTGTTCTGTTTTGTTTGAATTGAATTCTGTACTCGATCGCTTTTGGACCGTAGTAAAGTTTCTGCAGGTTCTCTATCACCACTGATGGATGAGACACAGGACTGAGACAGGGACTGTGGTAGCCTAGCGGTTAAGCTACTGGACTCTGGACCAGAAGGTCCAGGGTTCAAATCCCACCTGCTGCCACAGATGGGTCCTTGAGCGAGGCCCTTAACCCACAAATTGCTTGGATGATAAGACTATATGGGTTGTAAATCGCTCTGGATAAGACAGGCAGAAAGATGAAAAAAAAAGCCTGATTTTGCAGTCACAGATAACTATTGATTTGTTTATCACTAGGCGTCCTGCTCCTATCAGCTGTAAGACTTTTCAAATATACTGCTCACAAAAATGAGGGGATACTATAAAATGAAATGACCCAAAATAAAATATCCACCAGTTTTTGAGAACAGTGTATTAAAAAAAAAAAAACAGGTCTAAAATGAGGTCTCTCTGTCTCTGCGTCTTGAATTACGGCCATTCAATCAATTGAAGCTTGATTATTAAGAAAAAGGGCGTAAGTAAGAGTACCCCAAGAGTAAGTAAGTGTTTAGTGTTCTTGGTTTTCCCCATTCTATACATTTTTGCTTATGATTTTTGCTTTGATCTCCGAGTTTGCTGTTTATTGTCTCGTCCCACATATCTTGCCATCTGGCATAGCCTTAAGCAAATAGCCTATTTTGTTTTAACAAACCTCTCGCTCGTCTGATCATTTTGGTCTGAGTCTAGACCATCGTGCTTGTGGAACTGCACCACACTATGATTGCTACAGGCAGGTGATGCATGGTGTTGGAATGCAAACACACAATCAAATATTTACTGTGGATCTTCCAGCATGTGAATGAAAAGCAGAAATGTTCCTGTAGATACAAAGGCAGGTTTAGAAATGCAGTAATTCCACAATATAATTGGACTGGATATGGGAAGAACGCTCCTGTATCTTCTGATATGGCGCCCTGCTCAAACCCAAGGACACGAAGGAAAAAATCACTTATGAAAAGCCAGATCGCTGATTAAAGGGGCGATTTTATTTACCTCGATAGGTTTAAAGCACTACTTTAGAGTTAAATATGCACATTACATACTTGAGTTTCCATTTTTTTCCCAGTATTTAGCAGACGCCCTTATCCAGAGCGACTTACAACCCATAAAGTCTTATCATCCAAGCAATTTGTGGGTTAAGGGCCTTGCTCAAGGACCCAACTGTGGCAACAGGTGGGATTTGAACCCTGGACCTTCTGGTCCAGAGTCCAGTAGCTTAACCGCTAGGCTACCACAGTCCCTGTCTCAGTCCTGTGTCTCATCCATCAGTGGTGATAGAGAACCTGCAGAAACTTTACTACGGTCCAAAAGCGATCGAGTACAGAATTCAATTCAAACAAAACAGAAGAAATTTTTTTTAAAAATCCAATCCAATCCAAAGAGGCCTTCATAGAAGATAACCTGAATTCCCCCAGGATTTAATAGAGGAGTCGGGTCACACTCGTAATAACCTTACAAGACTGCTGAATTTGCACAGACTAAAATCGACTTCACATTCAGTTTGAGTTATTTAAATCCACTAAGCACTCGGTCAGCGCATAATTTGCAGAAGCCAATAAAATAAAGGCAGGAATAAAAACCGCAGTAAGTGAGAGATGGGAATTTACCTGAGAGAACCGTAAATCTCAGTTATAATCACACTGGTGATGCTCACAGCCTAAGAGCCTCTGTAAATCTCCAGGCGTTTGGCATGCACGCGGGTGAAATGGCGGTCGCAGGCTGTAATTTGGTAGATTACTTAAGCCACAATGCAACAGCCTCGCACCGTCATTGTTACCCGGAAGACAGATTCGGTCTAATGTGATGTTTTTCTGATGTTAATTACAGCTCTTGTCTCAACTGTCAGTAATCCGTTCGCCTCAGGACATGCCCGTCTGTGCGATCACGCAAACATGTTGCGTTTGTGCATCTTTGACACCCTCTTTCCACTGTGACTGGCTTGTTCCCGTTTCATTCTAACAAGATGAAGACGACACCCCTAATAGAGAGTACATGTACAAACCAAACGTATAGGGTGAAGTCTGTACAGTTTATGATAATCTCTTTATTGTCACTTAGTGGCTCTCCAAAGGAAAAAAACACGCCCTAAGAGTTCTCATATTCACATAGAGCGTCCCAGACTACTGCACATGAGCACATGAGCAAGGATCGGACGTTATGTTTTCAGAATAGGAAACCTGCCTTTTACGCTGCTGTTTTATGCAAATATTGAAATAAACAAAACGTTTGTCTTGCATTCAAATTCCCTTCAATGTTACTTCCACTGACGTCAGCAGTAAGCAATCATTACTATCCTATTCACTAGAGCAAGCTGGTACAATGCAACAGTTTTGGAATCTAAAAGTGTCGTTTAATTATAATTATCGGCATGATCCCAAAAAAAGATGGCGATTTTTTTTTTTTTTTGGCAGTATCGCACAGCCGCACTCTCTAGCCTCTGTCTGAATGTTTCCAATTTCGAACTAAAATTCCTGCTTCAAACACGGGCATTTTAAATAAAACACTGAAGGGCGTGCACTTTTGCTGTGCTTTACAAATTGCATACAAATATGGGCGTAAAAGACGGATCGTTTGGGAACTAAACCTGTTTATATTATTTCCATCCATCCATTCATTCGTTATCTTCCGTTTAAATCACATGGGGTCACAGGCCAGCCGGTGCCCGCCCGACAACTCTGGGCACAAGGGGCAGGAAGAACCCCAGACCGCCCCCGTGCCAACGTACCGCCCATTTATATTATTCCTTATGCTGAAATTCGATTGTGCGAACGGCCTTCTGGAACCAGTTTGAATTCCCAGATGCATTCGGTACAGTCCCACAATAGCCAGAAAAAAACAAGGCTTATGAAAAGAAGAGTGCCTCATGCACGTGTGCATAAATGGTGCGTAAAAGCCATTGCTTTAACAGAAAGAGTGACGTTTTTTCGGCAGATTGTGGAAAGCTCGATTCAGAGTGGTCCTGATGAATCACAATTTCAGTTGAATGGTGATACTCCAGAGTGGTTCCTTTGAAGGCTTGGTCGTATCTCTACCTGGGTTAAGTATGGAGGAAGATGTGTCATGGTGTGGGAAGCGTTTTCAGCTGCAGATACTGGTGAACTCATTGACCGTGAATAGGCAGCGAATGCTTTACAGTACATAGAAACGGAGCAGAAAGGATTCTCACAACCGAGGGGGGGGAAAAAAAAAAAAAAAACCTAAAGGCAACACATTATTTTCCCACCGAGATAATGCTCGTACTCACACCGCAAGAAGGTCCATCAGGATTTTATTTTGGTTCCAGATGTTCCAGATGTAAACCCCAGAACAATATTTGGGGTCACACAAAATGCGCATAAAGTTACTTCCTAATGATCTGTTGTTGAGACAATTGAAATTTACAGTTATGTCATTTAGGAGACGCCCTTATCCAGAGCGACTTACAACTCTTACAGTCCTACAATCCAATCAGTTGTGGCTTAAGGGCCTTGCTCAGACGTAGGATTTGAACCGTGGACCTTCTGGTCCATAGTCCAGTACCTTAACCCCTAGGCCACCCCAGTCCCGTGATCATGGGATTCCTGTTGTACCAGCTGGGGATTTTGGTCCATTTAACTTCGCTTTAAAAGTTTATTCGATTAATTTACGCAAATAATCAAGTACTGCGAGGAGTTATCAATTCTGGATTTAAAAAATTACGACGTCATTTTCGGACAGGACTCCTGGATCCACGTTATTACCTTGCATGATTAGTCATTTTAAACGTACATTCTAACAAGCCCAAAACAAACATTGATTGCGTATATGATATCAGCATGAATATAGACTATATAGCAAATCAAGGGAAAAGAAAGGTATTTAACAAAAGTGCATACATTGCCCATTCCAGTTTCTCATTCTTGATAGAGTTGTACAATGCCTGCAGAGGGAAAAAAAAAAGGAGAAGAAATCAGTATTACAATCAACACAGCTGCTCAATGACAATCTTCATAATATTTACTAGCATCTCTGCTGTCTGCTGTCTTCACATTTTCTCACTTGAGGCATTTTATGATTCACTTTATCAAGAGAAAAATAACACCTAAAACCAGCTGATTGAACAATTGCTCACTAAAGCAAAAGGAGAAAGCAGAAGATTCATTTGTGGTGCGATATGTCACTGCATATGTTTAATGCCCAGTAGTCAACAGTTACTGGCCGAACACTGCGGCTGTGAGGTGGCATGGCAAGAGCGCACGTCTCACGACTTCCCCCACCAGCTGCATTTTTAAATAAACGATCTTCTGTCATCATGAGTCTTTCACATCTCGGTGCTTTGTTCTGCTCTCGTTGAATGAAAACAACCTCTTGGCTTTATTGTTATTACGGGACATTTCGTTTAACTATCCTATCATTTTTGTTCAGCAGTTTATATTTAGGTCAAAGGTTTTAAATTGAGCGTAAACGAATGTACAGTACAGCATGCACACTGGCTAATACACTTGGGATGACTGAAGAATTGAATTCAAATCTGTTAAAGCAGAAATACACTGCTCAATAAAATTGGGGGATACGGCGGTCGCTGGATTACGTTCCAGGACCACCCGGCATAAACGAAAAGTAGGGACGCTCTATTTATGTAAGTGTTTATACACTATTTTAGCGCTAGAACTTGCAGAACGTTTGGGTTTCATCGTGGGGTTTGAATGAATTCAGTCTATAATAAACTTTCACAAACCGAGAACAAAACACCGCAGATAAAAACTCGTCACGTCGCCGAGTAGAGACTCAGGCGGCCGACGCTCTGGTCTTACTTCTCGTTTTTGGTGAGTATTCATCCGCCGAGTAAATAGGCTATTAGAATGTTCTTTACTTAACACGCCATACATCACTCTCGCATCACGTCTGCTCCGTCCGTACCGAGCTTACAGCACCTCATATACCTGCACAATATGGCGAATGGGGTTTTATATCGGGGTTGATAACTATGTAAATGTAGGAGAAATAATAGTTAACAAAAATCCACGTGGCAACGGCTTATTAACAATCCAGACCCCACGGGATGATGCGAGGGGAGAATCTACAGCTATAAGCTTATTATATATATATAGATATAGATATATATAGATGACTTTATATTAAAACAGGAACAACGCATAATAATAGCTTTTGGAAAATGTTATATTAGTTATCTATGTCACAGTGATCAGAGTTCATGGACAATGAAACCCACTAAACATGTGCTTGCCACGTTGGAATTGCATAGCTCTTTCTAGAAGCAGGAATTATCACCAAATCAACAGGGCTTCGGATAATTATTAAAGATAAACAAATAATCACACATGCACTGGATTAAATGAGTGAGGTATAACGTGTCAAACACTGCGAACGTGAGCGAATCCATCACTTTACTCCATATAAAGCAAAGACTTCTGCTCCAAACCCCTTCACCGGACGCATCCAGAGACACACTTTGGACAGGGTGACGGTCTATTGCAATGTTCTCTAAACTCTGAACGTACCATCTGACCCCAAGGTTGCCACACCCTCAGGAATTGCCGCCATATTACGGGATTGTGCAATGCACAGAACGTCTAGGACTCAGAAACTGTTTTCCTTTTGTTAATATTTACGTGAGGAGGTTGCGTAATTAGTAATTGCTGGAGAAGTTTATCTATTTGTAGCTTGGGTGTGTTCACACTCAAGCCCTACCTAGTAAATTCCTCTGTGTGTGTGTGTGTGTGTGTGTGTGTGTGTGTGTGTGTGTGTGTGTGTGTGTGTCTTCGTTCTGATTCAGTTTTCCCTTTATAGACATAACCAGCTGTCCATAACCTACTTATGCCCCTGTATGCATATGTGTTTGAGACGTAACCAATCCTCACTGCTCTTTTAGATCCCATCCTGGCTTGTGGGGGAGATGACAGCAAAGTCCATCTTTATGTGCAGCATGCAGGACAGGTTCGTATGACTTTATATATGATTCTGTACAAAAGAGATCTGAAATCGTGCGACGTAGTCTTCAGTTTATTCGTTATTATTAGTTAGCACGTGAGACACTTTTGCAATTCTACAGCTACTTTAGCTGGGCATCCATTTTCAAACCCAAATCAAAACTGTAAATCAGTGGGGAGGGAGCAATGCTGACATTATACACAGCTGGCAGCCAGGGGTGTGTGATATTGACAAGAAATGTTATTTTCGATATTTTGTTGACAATGAACATTGGGCAATAAAATGAGAAAGGTGTTGATCATTTATTAGTTTATTCACCAATTGCCTGCTAATGGCATCGAAGGAAATTATTTAAGAACGACAGGCCTTTTACCTTTTACCTTTTACCTACTTAAAACTGAAGCAAAGAAACTGTAGCACATAAACGCGTCACCTAATCGACACGACAACAGAGCAGCGGTCGAGCAGGATATTCGAACCGCGTCGCTCGTTTTGACGGTGCATCTGATCAATGACACTATTTTACACAGTAGCTTGTACGCAAACGGTCATCCACCTTTTCCCTCCGCATCCAAGGCGAGAGAACGTGAACGAGCTTTTAAATCAAAACAACCACACAGGCTCTCCTGCATCTTCAGGTAGAACGCTAGCTTGGTTTGTGCTCGCTGGATGCACTCATCACTAGTCAGTCCTGCCTGGGTACTTCTGGATCCAGAGAACATGTGAAAGTGAGAGGCATGCCCTAAAACCACACATATCGCACACACCTACTGCCAAATGTTAAGTGCAGACATTATAAGAGCCACAAAATATCATCGCTGGTTTAAGATAATTAATTCAACTTCATCTCCTGTGACCAAAAGCTAAAAAGGTAATAAATAACCGTAGGTTACGCTTCCTGCACACGTCCTAGGAGTGTCAGATAAATTTGCTGTTATGTTTATACATGGTAACACAGATGCAGGAGATGGTGACTGGCACATTGCAGCAGATGTATGACTTATCCACCGTGCTATTGTTAATGATACTGACATTGGAGGCCATACATGGGAGCCCGCTAGCGAAAATGCATGTTTGGATTTTTTTTCTTTTGGAGAAGGAGGCGCTCTTCAGCAGGATAAGGGGGCGCAGAGCACCCCTCACTGCTTTTCAAACGCTACTTAAAGACCAAAGAAAATTGTGCACGTTCCTAAAGTCACCTGACATAAAAGCACTTGAAGACAGGAAAGCCAAGAGGCTACGAGCTGCTCTTTGGAATGTTGTGAAATTGTCCTGGGAGGACGTGGATCACCAGATTGGTTTAGTCCGTGCAAGCTTGAGTCATTGCAGCATTAACACTTTTAGCAAATTAGTCAGTCTTAAAATTTTCACTCAAAATGCTGATTATACAACCAGAATTAAAAACATTGCATTAAATTAAGGATAAATGTAAAACACATGGAAGCATTTCACTAGTGGTCCACTGTATATAACAAGTGTACTCGTTAAAAACATGGTTATTTTGCTTGTATGGAGTCTGTTATATAATTGGGTAGCAATATTTTAAATGCAACCAGAAACAGTTTTGATATGTAAGATGTATGATGAACAAGATTGGTAAATATTCGGTGTGTACGGTTCAGTTTCAGAAAGTACTTGCGCTTCAAGGTCATGAGGATTGGATACGTAGTGTGGAATGGGCAGCAAAAGGTACGTGTTTCCATTTATAGTTTGTGCTGTTTTAATTAAGGATGGACTGTACTTCCCGACTCACTACTAGTATTTCTAATAATAATGCACTGAAATGAAAATTGTTGCCTGAAATGAGTTTGTCCTCTCCCTGTTCACGTGGGTTTTCTCTGGATGCTCTGGTCTTCTCTCACAGGAAGAAGACCTACATTTAGGTTAATTGATTACACTCAGTTAATTGAATGCGAGTGTGTATGAGCAGATTTAGCTTAAGTGCGAGTGCTTGTCGTGAAATGGCCACTGCAGCTGATCTGGCATTAAATACAGCTAATCCATTCAGAATCATGAACACCAGAATCGCGATGCATCTAAAAATCGAACCTTGTGTGAGTACGCTGGGGATAAAGCCCTGTTTCACAGAGCATAATGCAAACGTCTAACAGAGCATACCAGTATTTGGAAAAATACGTTGCATTGACTGCTGCTCATTAGGACATTGAATATGCTCGGGCAAGCTCCTGTATGGAATGTTCCATGCCTAATTTTTGGGTTTCAAAAGGCTTTGAATTGGTGGCTGTCAAGCTTGAGTTTCCATAATGCCTAATTGAATCTATCGATTCCAACTGCGTGCTTTGTGGTCCGCGTGACTAATAGAGTTGAGCTGGTGAAGCATGTGGGATGTTTTTCTGCACGTCGTTTTAGATGGAGAGCTCTTTTTGGCCAGCTGTTCCCAGGACTGTCTGATTAGAGTGTGGAGGCTGGTAGTTAAGTGCGAAATGGAGACACCTGCTGAAGGACTCCTCAGGATGAAGGAGGATGTCTTTGAGGTGAAGGGATGCGGTGAGGCCTGTTCATGTTCATTAACGGTTTTTTTGTTATGCTAAATCACATTGCGCTCTCATCACCGCCGGGGGGCGGGGGGGGGGGGGGGGGGGGGGGGGGGGGGGG
>JAUZST010046379.1:0-25644 GCA_034779995.1 Parotocinclus haroldoi | reverse complement strand
ATCTTTAGGTTCTTCATTACTTCTCTCACCAAGGCTCTTCTCCCACGATTGCTCAGTTTGGCTGGACGGCCAGGTCTAGGAAGAGTTCTGGTCGTCCCAAAGCTCTTCCATTTAAGGATTATGAAGGCCCCTGTGCTCTTAGGAACCTTGAGTGCTGCAGAAGTTCTTGTGTAACCATGGCCAGATCTGTACCTTATCACAATTCTGTCTCTGAGCTCCTTGGGCAGTTCCTTCAACCTCATGATTCTCATTAGCATTAGCATGCACTGTGAGCTGTGAGAAAAAATTCTACATCTGTTTTGTCTGTCAAGATGGGATGCTGAGTTTACATGAATGAGAAATAAAACGAACTTTTTGATTTTACAAAATGGCTGCAATGAAACAAAATGGTCTGGGTCTTGATTTGAGGCTGTAGGACAAAAAATATCCTTCAGTCTGTTGTTGGATTGCATGCTGGATACACAAAATAATGAAAAACGATCGCCTTTGATTATTTTAATATGCAATTATTGAGGAGAAGTAGCATAACAGCAGCATTGGAAAAGTAATTCGGATTACATAATTAACTACAAATTAAGCTAACAGCTTACTTGTAGTAAATTTAATTTAAAAAATGCACTGCACTTAAAATACATGCATGACTACACTTACTGGCCGCTTTATTAGTTACACCTGTTCAACAGCCCCATAAGGCAAATATCTAATCGGCCAATCACACTGCAGTTGCATTACGTCATATAGACATGATCAACAGGACCTGCTCACGTTCAAACCGAGCATAAGGATGTGGAAGAAAGGGGATTTAAGTGACATTGAATGTGGAATGGTTGTTAAATCTAGACAGGCTGGTCCTCCATATTTTAGGAACTTTTAACACACAGCCATCTCTAGGTCTTAGAGAGAACAGTCCGAAAAGGAGAAACTGTCCGGTGGCGGGGAGTTTGTTGGGTGAAAATCTGCTTTGATTATGGGGTCAGAATAGAACTGGTTTGAGCTGACAGAAAGGCAACAATAAGCCCGATAACCTCCACCTTGCACCCGGGTATGCAGAAGAGTCTCTGAACACATTTACCCTTGAAGCAGACGGGCTACAGGAGCAGCAGATCACACTTTGCCGCTCCTGTCAGCTATGAACGGGTGTATACTGGGACGTATACTGAAGTGTAGATCCATCCTGCCCTGTATTAACAGTTCAGGCTGTTGGTGGTGGTGTGATGGTATGGGGGACGTTTTGCTTGGGGCACCAGTGGAGCATCAGTATTGTTTGTGACCGTGCCCTTCCCTTCAGGACCACAGTGCATCGTCTTCTGATGGCTACTTCCAGCAGGACAACCCACCATGTCCTAAAGCTCAAACCATTTTAAACGCACTAGCCTAAAGTGACGTCCAAAGTCACAGGTCTCAATCCAACAGAGCACCTTTGGGAAGTGGCAGAGCGGCAAGAGTCTCATCATGGCTGTGCAGCCGACAAAACTGCAGCAAATGCACCATGCCATGACGTGAATATGGACCGAAATATCAGTGGAATGTTTTCAGGCGCTTGTGCGAATCTATTCCACCAGTCCAACTGAGACTGTTCTAAAAGCACAAGATTGCCCAAGTTGGTAGCAAGGTGTGCCTAATAAAGTGGCCTTTAAATAATGAAAATTGAATCTTAAAAGACAAATAATAAAAGGAACACGTAATTGTATTTATATGCATACGGTATACAGGTCACTAGCTGTACTACATACTATTTTTTCCCCCCACCTAATCACTTTAAATCAAAAGGATTACAAGCTTAAGAGGACCAAGAATCAAAATGCTAACTGAGAATAAGCAAGGCCAGCCAGTTAACAGTCGAAACTCTTTACAGTACATACAAACCGCATCACTTAAGTCAGCTGACTGAAGCTACCTTTGCATTTGTAACACCTTCTTTGGTCTGCTATCTGGATACGGGAGGAACAAAAGACTCGCAGCAAAACGTTTCAATGTTCTCGCACGGCACATGGGCTCCTAGAGAAAGCTTAACGGCAGCTGAGTCTATTGCACAAAAAGGAAAATACCCACTTTTGTTTGATGTTGCAGCGAAGGCATCAAAGAGACCTTCACAGTGGGGCTACGAGCGACTCTCGGCCATGTCTTTGATAGCAAACACGCCGAGATTCGTGGCAAGAGATCAGAGCGGCAGGCAGACAGCTCTGTGGTACCACTTTCTCATGTTATGTGTTAGCCCTGATTTCCTGATCAGGGTCACAAGATGTTTAACCCTACTAAATGTAGGGTCATGTTGGGTAGGGGTCACTGTTTGCAGGGATGTTCTAACGACTGGCCTATCCCCTCTCAGACTCCCTGCTTTACCAGACTGACCTGGCTGGAACTCAAACCAATGGATGGCTAGAATATTAGATAAAATATACAATATAAAATGAGACCCTACCTCATATTTGATCATCTAAAACTCATTCCCCCCCACTCATCCCGGAAAGCGTCGCTGGACAGGAGCTGTAGCCGGTCAGATAAAACACCTAGGTTTTTTTGTTGTTTTTTTAAGCATACACCAGGGGTGTACACAGCTGTACTCCTCTGCTTGCAAATCAGTAATAAGGGCACAGCTGTGTGTAGAAATAAGCCTGTTAAACACTAAATAATAGTGGTTGTTACTCTGTTACTGATGTCTTTGCATTAGTGCTCTAACACTGAATGCATGTTTGGTAGGTTGTGGCCGACAAAAGGATCGGCATCGTGTCTCCAGAGCAGACTTTTAATTATTTGCTCTTGTCTATTACTAATGACTCTATGCAAAAAAAAAAAAAAAACAAAAAACTACTGAGCTACTAAAGAGACTAAATATCCTCAGGAATTACTGCGGCGACTGAGGTTTTGTTGCCGTAAAGTTCCACCGTTTCCATGACAACAACTCAGTAAGCAGGGGAAAAAAAGGATTCACTGAACTGTTTAGGAGCCGTCTTAACAGGAGAAAAACAGCATAAGCCAGAAAAACAACATGTTAATAATGACAAAAATAACAATACATTATTATGCGCGCGTTTCCTAGCACATTTAAGGGAGAGGAAAACACTTCTTATTGCTCCAAAAATTCCATATTGTCCCAAAAAAAAAGCCACATTCTCAGTCTTTTCGAGAGTTAAGACGAGCGTTTGTGTCCCTTAAATAAAGAAAAGTGACTGTTGAGTTTCATACAACACTTAACGGTTTTAAAGGGATGGCTTAAGGGATATTCACTACTTAAGGAAACATTTAAGGGTTTATGATGATTCCCCTTAAGAGAGCCCTTAGGTAGCACTTGAGGCATTTTTTTTTAAAGAGATGTTTAAGGGTAATCTTAAAGAAAAATCTCTCTTAAGGTGTTTCATGCAACTGGACAGACACAGTTGGAGGTAAAAGCTAAACACTTCCAAATAATATAATCAACTATTACCCCTTAACCACAGGGTTAAACCAAACGTAGGATTGGAGAGAAGTAAATGATAAGTTCTTACGATGTACAACCAAAGCAATTGTAGGTCAAGGGCCTTGCTCAAGGGTCCAACAGTAGCAACATGGCAGTAGAACCCTAACTTTCTGCCGCCCTGCATTACTTAAACAATTTCTACAAACAAGATCGAAGTAGAACCTGACCGTTTTGGGTGTCTACAAACTTTCGGTTACGAGGTGTATCAAGTTAGTGGTTCAGAGAGCAGGTCAGGTTATTAAAATTCCATGTACCCTTTACAAATTCCAGTTGGATTTTTTTTTTTTTTGGACTGCATTTAACTTCTCATTGTGGTAACCGATCGCGTTCGCATGACAGCCGACCATCCATCAACTCTGTTTTTCATACTTGCTTCCTCTCTCCCTCAGTTATAAAATGGTTGAGCATCATTTGTGCCGTTTTCAGATTAGCCATACTACCAAAAGGATCTTCCCCATCATTTTTAAACCCAGCCTCACCACCGTTGGCCCTCGTCCAGTTAGAAATCAGCTCATCTTCATCCCAGGGCTCAGCTGTTATCCCTTTCGTGCTATAAGGATCCATCAGACCTCCGGTGGACTTTGGCTTTTCAGGATTCTCAAGCTGCCGCAGGCCAGTGCAGTCGATTCCCTCACGGCTTGCAGAGATGATGCGAGTAGTGGAGCCCAGATGCCGTCCAGGGGGCATGTGGTACACATCTTCCCCCGAAGCATCTGAATGCTGTTTCAAGCAGGTTATGGTTATGGTTTCAGGGTGCATGGTAAACTGTAGACGGGGTATCTTTAGGTCATAATCTCTGCCCGTTACCTCGTCTTCAGATTCACTTTCCGTATCTCCGTCTCCCCGTCTGAACTGATCTGCCCTCACCCACTGACCGAGAGACGAACCTTTGCAGCCATGCTCAGCCTCTTTACTACTACAGGCAAAGCTTTTTCTCTCCTCGCCCATCTCTGACCAATCAGATTCCTCCTCCTCCTCTGGTACAGGACCCAATAATTGCTCATCCTCAGCCACTAAGGCTTTGTTATAATGCTCGCTGTCCATAAACTGAACTGGTGGAGGTGCAACTGGGGGTCTGAATGGCATGATGGGCTGATCTGGTTTGAAACGTTTTAACAGGGCATCCTCGAGCACTGAAGTTTCCTGCGGAAATAATTTTAACGGTCACTAATTGTGGTACTAATAAACAATAGGACAACAAGAGAGAGAAATGTATTATGACATGGTGAAAACACACATACTGAATTTCTGTTATCAAGCTCTCACATTTATTGTCTCTAGACTCTGAATTGTGGATTTGGCAGCTGCCAGTTGCTTTGTTAGTTCCGAGATCCGCTGGTTCAGCCTTTCCCGTTCTTCCTGCATATGAGCGTTCTGAAGTACAAACATGAAAACTGGTGAAATGTTCAGCGCCATGAACATACATCCACTGACGTCCATGCCAGTTTAATCAGTTCCATTTACCATATTCATGCCCTTTCTAGTTCTACAACTGCGTTTCTCTACAAACTTTGCTATTCCCCTTTACCCTGTTCTCTAATGTTCAGGACCAGCACAGATCAGGTACGGTTTGGGAGGTGGATCATTCTCGGCACTGTAGCGACACCCATGTGGTGGTGTGTTAATGCGGGTTGTACCGGTACGAGTGGATCAGACGCAGCAGCGCTCCTGGAGTTGGTCCTGCCGCCAGCACCCTGTGAGTACTGATGAAGGATTAGAGGAGGACCATCACAAACTGAGCAACAATGGATGTTAAAAATCGACAAAGTGGAGCAATATTGCAGATTTTCAGTTTCCAATAGCGTGAACACGGTGTTGTGTACCTCTGTCCGATCCACTCATACACGCTACACACACAGCCACACACACCAACACACCACCAGCACATTAGGGAACAGTGCAAAAGGGACTAACAAAGGATGTTGAAAAACCTACTACAAACTACAAAGTGCGTCCGTACGGTAGGAAGTGATAAAAAACGGACGATTTGTGTAGAAACGAGGGCAAATAAACACGGAATAAAGTAACTGGAGGGTGTCTCTACTTAATGTATTATAGCTGATGATGGGAAACTGGCAAAACAATGGCCAAAGATCAGTTTATTTTTATTTATCCGCAAGAACACAGTGGAAAAGATGATAATTATGTCGTAGTTAAATGGGTTCTTACCGCACAGCGCGTTTTGCTCTCTGTCTGTTGAGTGGGGGAATAATTAGCCTGAAGCCTAAAGAGATGAACACAATGAGAATTAACGAGGGCTGTAGAAAATGTAAATGTGGTTATCTAATCATTTCAAGCAGTGCAGATCCTTTTGTGTAAAACGTGTCAGCGGAGAGGCCTAATCCTCTTGACCTTGTGAAGTTGTCCATCATGCTGGTAAGCTCCACGCGAGTCCTCTGGAGCTCAGACTCCAACTGATGATGCTCAGTGATAAACTTTGCTCCTAGGCACTCCATGCGCACCACCGTCTGCCGTAACGTGTCGTGGAGGTCTTTGTTTTGTTCCTGAAGCATACTGGAAGAGCAGTTAGAAACACTGTGAAAAAAAATAAACGATTATAACTTAACAAAACGACACTATAAATAATAAAAGAGGGAGCATTGCCATGCTTTAATGAGATTTCGTTATGTAAACTCACATGATCCTCTCAAATTCAGGGCCTTTGTCCTGTACAACATTAAACATTAAATCGGTTTCAAAAGCTGTTTTGTTTTTGGAGTAAATCTTTGTTGTTTGAAAGACACAAAGAACTCCTTACCTTGAAACTCACGCCCATTTCCTTGTACGTCATGACTGACTCGTCGTCATGGCTGCCCGGACTGGTGTTAGAGGAGGAATCGGACTTGGTAGAACAAGGCGATGTGGACAGCTGGCCGACTGGAGAGTGACGAAGAGGGCTGGGATGATCACCATGGTGGTGCTGTTCCTTGGAGTGAACATGGTGGTACGATTCCAGACTTTCATGACGGGGTTGAACATGAGAATTGTGGAGAGGCTGTGAATGGCTATGATGACTTTTCAAATGGGATTCGGAAGGGGAATGTTGAAAAGACTCTGGATTATACGGAGGGTACGAGTCTCTAGAAGAACAATTGTGGTGTGATTCTGGATGGGAATAACGATGGGATTCAGAATGAGAACGGCGAAGAAATTCTTGAGGTTCGTGCCGATGAAGGACGTCTTTTTTTGTTTCGCAATGGGAATGCTGGTGCGATTCTGGAAGTTTAGAACGATAGTGAGGAGATCCTAAAGATAAATTATAAGGAGATTTTGGATGTTTGAGGTGGGGCTGAAATTCAGCACTGCAGGATATATTTTGTGACTCTGGAGCGTTACGCTGGTGGCTGTGATCGGACACTTTCTGGGGCTGTAGAGCAGATTCAGAATGATGATCTTGTGGATGGTGATTGTGGTGGTGTGTTGCTTTCAAATGGTGATCTGGATGACAGTGAGGTACGATGGGCGAGTGGTGAGAAGAATGCTGATGACTTGATTCAAAGGGTGTTGGAATTTCTGGTTCTCCACATTGAGATCGGTGGCGATCGCTATGGGGATGCTGGTCAAGATGGGAAAAATGTTGGGGATACCTGTCTGAGGAAGGGCTACCAGAGTGTGTGTGAGAATGGAGAATCTGAGTTTCAGAATAAGGACTCTTTACACGAGGCTCTAAATGGGACTGGTCTTGATGGGATTTATGTTGATGGGACGGGCTTGTTTGAGCTCCATGATGGTGATGGCGGTGTGATGGAGAAAATAAGCCACGATGGTCAAGCTGAGAATCCTGGGATGGGTTCGTTTGAGCTTCATAAAGGTGCGATTGTGCATCTTGGCGGTCATGGTTAATTTGATGGTCCAGAGAAGGGCTTGTTTGAGCTTCATGATGGTGATGTGACAGAGGAGGCGAATCGCGGTGGTCATCATGAGAATAACGTTGATGGGATGGTCTTGTTTGAGCTTCGTTACGGTGATTGCGGTGATGTGATGAAGAAGATGATTTATGGTGGTCTTGATTAGAAGGACGTTGAGGGGATGGGATTGTTTGAGCTTCATGGTGGTGATGAAGTTGTGATGGAGAAGGCGAGTCGTGGTGGTCATGATTAGAATGACGTTGGTCAGAAGGGCTTGTTTGATTTTCATGATGGTGGTGTGACTGAAAAGGTGAATCATGATGGTCATGATGAGAAGGATGTTGATGGTATAGGTTGGTTTGAGCTTCATTATGGTGGTGGTGATGTGATGAAGAAGGTGAGTCGTGGTGGTCATGATGAGAATGACAGTCAAGAGATGGGCCCGTTTGTCCTTTCCGATGGTGATGTGATGGTGAAGGGGAGTCATGGGTGTCCTGATGACAATGATGTTGATGGGATGGACCCGTTTGACCTTCTTGAAGGTGACGTGATGGTGAAGTTGAAGGTGAATCCTGGTGGTCATGGTGAGAATAAAGTTGCTGGGATGGGCTTGTTTGAACTACTTGATGGGGGTGCTGGTGTGATGGAGAAAGTGACCCATGGTGAGAATGAAAAGAATCCTGGGAGGGGTTTGTTTTAGTTTCATAATGGTGATGGAAGTGTGACGGTGAAGGCGAATCATGGCAGACATGATGCAAATGCCTGGATGGGTTTGTTCGAGTTCCATGAAGGTGATGGTGGTGTGACGTGGAAGGTGGTTCATGGTTGTCGTGATGAGAATGATGGTTAAGAGATGAGCTTGTCTGCAGTTCATGATGATGATGGGGATGTGATACAGAAGATGAATCACGGTGGTCACGTGGAAAATGGCACTGCTGAGATGGCCTTGTTTGGGCTTCATGAAGGTGATGGTGGTGAGACGGGGAAGGTGATTCTTGGTGGCCGTGATGATGAGGATGATGTTGATGTGATGGAGACGATAAATCGCGGTGATCAGGCTGAGAATGACTTTTCTGAGCTGGGCTTGTTTGAGCTTCGTGGTGCTGTTGGTGTTGTGATGGAGGCAGTGAATCACGGTAGCCATGACGAGAATGATGATTATGGGACGTACTTGTTTGAACTTCATGATGGTGGCGTGACGGGGAAGGTGATTCATGGTGGCCATGATGATGAGAATGATGTTGATGGGTCGCAGATGCTGAATCATGCTGCTCATTATGCGAATGATGCTGATGTGAAGGGCTTGTTTGAGCTCCGTGGTGGTGACGGTGCAATGGAGAAGGTTCCAGCTGGGCATGATCTTCAGGTTTTGAGTGTCGGGAACGCTTCTGTGGGGATGTTTTTTGATTAGCATGTTGGTGGTGATGCGGCGATACGTCATCTGCACGTGGCTTAATTTGATCACCATGGTCTTGGTATAGTGGAGAAGGTGAATGGAGGCGGAGAGATTCTAAGCGAGAGTGATGGTAAGTTTCCAGCTGAGGGGAATGATCTAAGGCTGTGCTGTGGTCATCACCTTCTCTAGGTATGTGAGATCCTGAATGGGAACGGTGCATAGACTGATGATGAGCTTTGCGACGATCATGATGTGGGTGAGATGGCGAATGATGGTGATGGGAATGGTGATGCTGGGATGTTCTCTGGTGAGCTCCATGACGATGGTGGTGGCGCGATGGAGAATGATGGTGTGACAATGGTGACAGGGATCTACAGTGCTCGTCTCCATAGTATTGCTCTTGATGATCATGCCGATGACAGACTGAAGAGCAAGAGTGGGGTCTTGGCTTAGTAGTTTCTCTTTCCATCCTAGTCCCATCTGTTAAATGACTACGGTACTCATCTTGGTCCCTTTTGTGCCTTCTATGGTCCTCTAGTGACCTTGAGCAATGGCTTTTCAAAGATCCAGTGTAGTTGGTAGGGCGACTGCTTACATTACGGTGATCATGCTTGGGATTTCTACTTGCAGATTTGCGTTGGTGCTGTTGGTAAACTTGGTGTTCGCCTGAATGGGATTTCTTGGAATGGGAATGCTGACTAGTGCTCCTGTTTGAATGGGACCGTTTGCTGGAGCGGGATGGTACACTAGATGTGACAGAACTTGCACTTCCAGAACATCTGGAAGAATGCTTCCGTTTCTTTCGTCTATTGTGCTCGGAATTTTGAGATTTTACAGGGGATGCAGCAGGGCTTGGAGACCTATGGACATCTGTTACACCTAGAGTCTGGAGCCTGGAGGGACTTAAGACCTGTCTGGTGATCTCGTTCAGGAAGGCAGAAAACTTCATCTTTTCCTTCACGAGGTTCTTTCTGGCCACATCCTTCCTTCTTTCCACTTCTTTTTCATCCAACTCTCCTTCTCCAGGCTGGTCATTCTGATTGCGTAACACCTCCATAGACTTTACCCTTCGAAAGTTTCCAGCCTTTTTATCTTGAGGATTGGTTTTTCCTGATGATCTGTGGGATGCCTCTGGTCCTTTTTCTGGGCCTTTGCCCTTTTTATGAGTAGACAAGTACATTTTCGTGCTTGCAGGCCTGCGGCCATTGCCACCTTCATCCAACAAGGGCATCGTATCCTCATCTACATCAACTTCAAAGGCACTTCGTCCTCTGGAGATCTCGGTGCAAGACTGCGAATGCTGTAGACGGCGCCCCCTTCTGCTGGACTTGGAACAAGGTTTTGCATTTTCCAAACTGCTCGCTGACGACCACAAAAAGGACGGCTCAGAGGACGAGCTGGAATTGGAAGAGGATGAGCATGACGAAGTAGTAGTGGAAGACGCAGTGGTAGCGGAGGAGGATGATCCTGAGGAGGAAGAGCTTGAGATAGAAGAGGATGATCCTGATGAAGAGGAACGAGACCTTGAGCAAGAGTTAGTGTAAGAACTGTGCGCATGAGACTTCCGACTGCTTCCGCGACGGTGCTGACGTTTAGCAGTGTTGGGATGATGAGACTTTTCCACAGGATGCTCATGTTCCTTGTGGCTATGGAGAGTGTGAGGGCTGTGGATGGCAATTAAGGAGTCATATATTGCATAGCAGTATTAACAGACGTGCAACACACTGATCAATTAGGCGTATTTATTAGGTATTCTATAATTACACGATTACACAAGACTACAGTCCATCCGTGTCTCCCCCCCCATACTTTGTTACACCTCTTTACTCTCTTTACCGATCAGGTACTATTTGGATGGGAGATCATTCTCAGCACAGCACTGACACCGATGGAGCGGTGATGCGTTAGTGTGCGCTAGTTGTACAGGTCACAGCGGATCAGAGACAGCAGTGCTGCTGGAGTCTTAAAACACTCTGTTCACTCACTATACACGGTATTAGACTATCATCCTATCATCCTAGATGTAAACTCCGAGACGGGCATCTCATCCGTTGTCGCTCAGTTCGCGTTAGTCATCCTCAGATCCCTTATCAGTGCTCTTGCAAACGTAGGCCATGGCAAAGACGCTAGGTTTCTGCTAAATGCTGCGAATGTTTTATGGACTTCACTTTGTTGAACGTTTTGAAACCTGACACCTGAAAGTTCTTTGCTATCTGTATGGATGGTGACCCAGCAAGGGTGGGAAAACGAACACGATTTGCCAGATGCATTTAAAAATCAAACTGACCACCCAGTTCTTACTTCATACGCTCACTGGGCATTTTTAGCCGCGCTGCCCTTTAACACAAATATCTAAATCAGCCAACCCCATGGCAGGACGTCAGTGCATTTGGATCTACTGGTCTACTGGGGATTTTCACACACAAGGTCATCTCTAAAATTTACAGAGAATCGGCAGGTCCGAGCTGATAGAAATGTTTTCTTCATCGTATTGTGTCGATGTCAGGAGTTAAGGCAGCTCGGGATGCAAAGAACAGTATTAGCAATGTGTGCCTAATAAAGTGGCAATGCAAAATGTAAAGATATAATTCTATCGTGGAAAAACAAGTTTCTGAACTACTTGGATGAAATCTAGAGGAATTAGTGTGGCTGGAGAAACTGATGTTTGTTTTTGGTTTGGAATCGAATGAAATAACTGAAATGTAGGCATGTTTTTCTAAGATTTTTAATTAGATTTTCACTATAATTTTATGCCGATTATGTGCTTTGTAACGACACTGACGTGATACATTTCTGAATAGTGACAAAGAGGCTACTGGCCCCCGCTGTATCTCCATGAGCACATCTTCGGCATTTAGCTCTTCAGGATTGCAAACCGCTCAGAAGCCCGATTTCAGTTTAAAGTTAGAAGCTTATTATTTATCGGCATAACGAGTAAGTTTAGTACACTATAAACGGAGAGCCGAGTAATCTTTAAAAGGGAAAGGGTTGAAGATCGCTGCTCTAAGACGTCCAATATGTTGGCGAGGAAGAAATGAACACACTTCACTAAGGCACCATAACTCGGCCTAGCTGAAGAGTTGAATATAAACCTGTCTAAACATGGCAACCCATGTGCAAACCAAGACGCTGGAGCAGTTTGCCATCTCTGCACATTTGTCAGACATGTTTGTCCTCATTTTGAATGCAAAACCACCTTACATCTTCATACCTATCAGTCAGACGTCCTCCATGGTGGTGTTGATTGTGATGAAGAGGACTACGGCGATGTGCTTGGGAGTCAGCCATTATTCTGGTCACTTCTCTAGAGATGATCAAGAGCAGTCTGCAGGTGCTGCAAGGAACAAGACTGAATAACTTCATCAACAAAAATATAAGCGTCTTCAGTGTAATGGATGATAACCTGTCATCTGTACAAGCTTTTGGCTTTTAATGAGTCTAGTGGCCAAGATATTCTTCAGTTCTCATTTCCTCACTTAGAGAATTCGGCTACTGTAATTATATATATATATATATATACACACACACTATATATATGCAAACGTTTGCAGGCATCCAAAACCTTGTAGCCTACACATGGGCATTCGTTGGAGTTCGCCCCTGGCATTTGCTGTAACAACAGCCTTTGTTGTTTTAAAAGGACTTTCCACTAGTGGCTTTTCAAGGCGTCTGATGAAGATGATGTCAAGTTTCCGTCCATGCCAGACCAGTTCACATTCAATGCTGGCAAACCAATTCTCCATGGACTTTGTTTAAGGATAGCAGAGCAGAAAGTTGATGAACTGAACTTGTGTCATACCGAGTCACTGGGGTATCAATACAATCCCCTCTACTGCCAATTAAGAAACGTTTGCTTTACATAACGAACGCGTTAAGTGATAAGTGAGGGTTGCTGAAATAGCAGAGCTCAACAGTTAGAAGGGTCTACGCAAACTTTTGGCGTCCGTGTGTTGTGAAGAAAACATACGCATGCATATACATTTTCTCTGTATTATAGAAAGATCTATTTGCGACACAGGATCAATTCGAGTTTAGAACATTTTGGCACAATAATTGGAAAAAAAAAAAAAAAAAAAAAAAGATACGTTTTATTTGTGTTTGCCTTTTTAGAACCACAGCCACACAGACAAAATATAACCACTAGATTATAATCATGGTATAATGCCATACTGAGGATAAACACGACTTACCAACACAATGAAACAAAAGCCCAGAAATCACAAATCCCTGAGGAAAGGGCGAACCATCATCCGATATCACTTGGGCAGATAACAGCAATGATGTTTCCGCATGTGAATCCCGACAGTGCAGCGCAGTTTAGAGGATCAAGCAGAATGACATAAAGCTGCTCGCACCGAAACGTTTCGATTAGTGCAACCCTTTCCGCTCGCCTTTCCACTTTCCGGTCTGTGGTTTTTCAATGCGTGCCCATGTCGATAATTCCTGTTCAGCTTAAAACAGACGCCTCTGGCAGAACCGAAAATAGAAACGGTGCAAACGAAGTCTTCATTTGAATGAAAAACCATAACAACATATACACAGGAACAGAACACAGTCCATGAAAGTCATACAATCAGGGACTTCAACTGTCAGCGCCCAGTTAATAAAAATGACTTCAATTTAAAATGCTTTGGTTTTTATACGTTTGCATTTCATGACACACAAAAAAAAATAATAATAAAAAAAAGAGTGGAAGGGACGGATATAGTTTTACACAAAACTCAAAAAACAGAGTGGACCATACTGTTGTCAATCTACGTTAGTTGATTATTAAAACATATTTGACACATTAAAAGGTGCAGAAACTCCCAGAGAACAAGCACAGGAACCATGGATCAACGATGCGCAGGGTCGGTCTCGTTCCACCAGCCTGCGGAGAGATAAAGCCGTGGTTTTTTTTCCTTTGAGTGAACGAAAACAGCACTGTAAACAAGAATTGGGACGAAAATCTGTAAATATGACCACGACTTTGTAACGTCTGAGACTGTGTCATGCAAGCAACATGAGAAAATAATAACAATAATAATAATGCACCCAGACAGAAATGTCAAATCGCTTCCTTTGTTAGTGAGTAGCGTCGTAAATGAGAAGCCTATATTACTGAAGAGTAGAACCGCGCCGTTTTTAGTCATAAACACAGGTCCAGTTTGGGATCCGACAGTGGTTACACACACCCCTCACAAGAATGAACACTTAAATACAGTACATCGTTGTTACATTAAGGCTAGAGGCGGACTAACAGGGTACTAGAGCCTCCTATCCACTGTACAGTTTTTTCCCAATAAACAAACTTTAGTTGTAATATCGTAATCATCTACATCGATCGTTGTTGCATTCACACACAACGTTTCATTCGATTCTACCAACTCCTTCTCGGTGAGTTTTGGCATCGAGTATAGAATATAATTAGTGCACAATAATTTGATTAGCTAACAAACATTCAATACACTGAACGTTTCAAAGATGAATGAGGCAAGTATCTGAATGAAACCAGTTCGGTCTTAACAACGTGGATCCGTTCAGCCCAATTATACCACTACATACCCGATTATACCACTAATAAAGAGAATCTGCGAATCAGTGAATTTGTCAAAATGGCTGAAAATGTCCAAGGTCAAACATGGCAAGGCACCGTGACAAAAAAAAAATCACTGATTATTTTCATTCCATTAGATATTAGATGACATCATAACAGATCTCAGTAAGAACTAAAGGTGTAACGAATGATTACACCCAGCCTTGCGGATGATTTGACACAGATTTTAAGGCTTTGAGACTGAAATAATGTTTCATAGTTGAGTTTGGTTCTTAACCTGTGCTTTACTTTAAAAAAAAAATAAAAATAAACAGATTTAACCAGAGGTGTTGGACCATTGTGGGCCACTCGAAACGAAACGGTAATCGTTTCAGACGAATCTCTAAAACGACCCATAAGACCATTTTTTTCGTACAAGCTGACGCGCATCGCCTAGTTTCGTATGACGCGCGTGTTGGATCCTACAGCAGTAATTGGCTTATGTTATTGATACAAGCCGCTATCGATCGGGTAGCATGTTTCACCAAGGGGATGGGGATTTCTATTGTAGGAGTCATTGGAAATCTATTTGAATTACAGCAGTGGCACAACGCATTTACATCAACACCAACCACTCAAGCATTCAACAACACGACTGACACGATGGTAACGCTAACTGCAAAACTAACGAACAAATAGGAGTTCATCTTAAAAGGAATGGTCATGGTTTTGAAAATCAGTTTATCAGCAGTTTGATCTAAAAACGGACCGCACGATTTCTTCTCACCGCTCATACTGCTTGGACAACAAACTGTTTCACCACCAAGCACAATCAACTGACTTGCATTAGTCGAAAATCTCTTCGAGGCTGAGAACGGGCTATGTAAGCCTTATTCTACAAAGCAATCAATAGGAAATTGTGTAATACAGAGGACATGCCTGCTCTTATAATCAATAACGGTATAACAAGTGATGTTACCCTCCAGCAAAGAGAATGAAAGGACACGGACGGTGCTACATCCGTTTTCTTTTTACAGAATGCATCGCTCATACTGCTTATTCAGAGCCACTAGCAGAAGCATCATATTCTTCCTAGTAGACTTTTAAATGCGAATTATCTTATCTTGATGCACAGAAAATGCTTACGTAGTAATACTGTTGAATTAGAAACTGTAAAATTAAAGAACAAAGACTCGACAAAACGTCTCATTAAAACTGTTGTTTAAATACCAGTTGACCTAGTGCACGTCTTTGGACTGTGGGAGGAAATCAGAGTACCTGGAGTAAACCCACACGACCATAAGGAGGACATTTAAACTCCATACAGGAAGAGTTTGATGTCAGGATCGGACCGAGGATTCCTGGAGCTGTTCCTCCCTCGACTTATTAAAGATTGAAAAGGCCAAATCAGCCTTTCTTTTGCATTTTGCTCTACTTCAATATTATACATAATAATAATGGATTCGTTTGAGCTTTACATTTTTATTCTAAAATACAGCAGAAACATGTTCGGCCTTTAAAAATGAAACGACAGAACATAAGACATCTGATGCCATCACATTAATCTCTCAAAATAAACTCGCATACTAAACTAAAATAAAATGACACGCTTAAATTTGACGTTTTACATTAAAACTAGTCCTATATGTGCACTCAGATCAGGCCTGAGTAGCAGGAGTAAACCCACATGGACACAGAAAGGTCTACCTACTTGCTACAAGGTTGACGGTGCTACCCGGGAAGCCACTGCATATTTAAGCCGAGTCAAAAGTCACAGGAGGTCCCTTTATTTCAGAAACCAAAGGGAAATTTGCATAGCCGAATACCTCCAAGTAATGGGTGAGGTGAAGGTCCTATCTTTTAGGCTTTGTCTAAAACATGGTCACCATCTTGATTTTTTCCCCAACGGGAAGGTGGCCATGTAGCATTCCAAACACCAGAACTGTCTCAGAAATTGATTGCCAGATTTGCAATATCTCTCGTGATTCAAATGCCACCGCGATTCAAACGCAAAAGTTCAAAACTATTTGTTGTTCGTCACACGTAACTGAAGATGGACCGGATTACGCTGACGTCCGGGGAACGCAGCTGCCGTATATCATGGCCACATACTTCCACAACCAACACCCAGAAAAAAAAGAAAAAAAAAAGGACGGCAATTTCACACAGCATTGTTGCATCCCTCCATTTTTCTTACATGTAATACAAAGGTTTTTCTTTACAAAATCATATAAATCATCATCCAGCATCGATGAACTGCTTAAATATAAACGTTTGGTCTGTTTCGGAACTTCAGACTAAAAAGAAAAAGGCTCCACATTGGCGGACGTTCCACAAAACCCAGGAGAAAAAAAAAAGAAAAAAAGAAAAAAAAAATCACAATAATCCAAAAAGAATCTTGTGCTTGTACTGAACATTTGACTTGTTCTGTCCAAGAGCTCCAATCAATGCTTGATGAGGTTTACGCGAGGTGCGAACATAGGAAAATTCGTAACAAGCAACACTCCTTTATCGTCTTTCATATTCAAGTAGTTATTGCAAAATATTGGTGCGTTTCGGGTCACTGTTCTGCTGCGGTATGACGCGGTTTCTCTCTGCACAAAATCCCAGGTTCACTCCCCTTTTCTTCTCCCAAAATGGATCCTTCCGTTTCTACCGACAGCCATGTAATCATCAATAAACAGTTTACTTTGACACGGTGGAACATTTTAACCCATCAAAGTGGACAGTCGTAGGAAGGTGGGTGTGGGGGTATTGATGCCTTCCGAATCAGTCGTAGGGCTTAAATTGTACACCCAGGAAAAGCTGCATGATCAGAGCAACGGAGGAGTCGAGTTTTTGTTGTAAATATGAAAAAAAAAAAAAAACGGAGCAAACAAAGAAGCGTTACGGTAAGAAGAAAAATATTTCGGACGGTTAAACATCAAGTGATTTATTTTGACTAAAGACAAAACATCTGACTTTGCCAATGACGACGTGCAGCATTTTAACACGGAAGAAGACAACATCTAACGATTTCTGTTCTATGCAAGCTCAACGAAAGAATGAATTACATATAACTTGGATTAAGTACATCTTTAAAGTACCTAGAAATGGCCGAGTACACCGGTGCTTTCTACAGAACAGGACAAGCTTGCAGGCAATGTTTACATTTAAGTCCAATGTAAATACGAGCACAATCTGTGGAAATTGTAATACATTTCAATGGGTCTCATTACAAGCTTACTTGTACTTGGGACACACGGAGACGCCGTGTACTGTTAACTAGTACATGGGCGAGTTATTGGGTAGTTATTCTAGCAATTGTGTCTTAACCAGTACAAAATGCTGCGTGCATCATGAAGGAGTTCAACTACAAGGTATGAGAACGTAATGATGAAAACATGCGCGGTACAAATCACCTAATGGAATCTTACAGAAACAGTCGATGAATGCTTTATTGAAAACTAAAAGTCAAACTCTATAGCATGTAAAAGCAAAACGACCTCACACGTAACGGCTTGCTCCATGCTGGTCCTCCGTCCGTCAGCTTGATCCATCCCAGTTATAAATCCCAAACGAGCCTGATGAGTGATGGGGTCAAGCACAATTGTTTTTCTTTGCCATGTTCTTGGTTTTGTTTTTGTTTGCTGTTCTACTGGTTCACTCCACCACCAGCTCAAAGCACTCGGCCTCTTCAAACTCAGCATTCATCTGGGCAGCCAGAATATCCAGTTCTGACATCTATGAAGAGAAAGGCAGAATGAGTTTAAGAGACAGTAAAAGCACTGAAATGTTAAAAACAACGAACCAGGCAAATGCACAACGTCATATTCACGCATTCAGAGCTTCTGTACTCGTCGAAAGCAAGATTTTGCATCCAATAATCAGCAGCGGGCAAACAGCAATGCTGCAGAAATGACTGGAAACGCACCAAGCCCATATTAGGATCGGACATCGCTCCTGACGTTAACAGAATTAGCCGAAACGGGTACTGGGAAAACTAGGCCGATCCAGCCACTGAGATTTGTGGTTTTCAACAAGTTTGTGCAAACAAATGCGCCAAGGGTGGCAAATTACAACATCTATTACTGAATCATCGTGTGTTATTAAATTAATAATACACAGATACATCCCTTTTTTCATCGTTTCCAAAATGTCCCCCAGCTTTTTTTTTTTTTTTTTTACACTGCAGTCTGAGAGAGAAAAAAAAGTCATCTCCGTGTTATATAGCAAAATTCTGTCATTCAGTACAGCGCAGCATTCCAGGGCAAAGATTAAATGGGAGCGGGAGATGGGTTTTGAAACGGAGAACGAATTTGTGGACACAGATACTGGCCAAAGTTAATTCTTCATCGTCTTGCGCCAGATTGAACTTAATGCAATTGAAGGTGGTTCATAGGGCTCATGTGTGCAACGCTGGATTAGCCCAAATTTATCCCGGAACAAAACCCCATTGTCCCCGTTGCGATGTTGACCCAGCAACACTATAATCACATGTTCTGGTCATGTTGCAAATTAAGAAGGTTCTGGGCAATTTTTTACAATTATTTGGCTATTTATCCCTTCCTTTTAGTTTGTTTATTTATTTATTTTTGTTTGGGGGGGATTTTTGGTTGTATTTTTGCTGCCTGTTTAATGTAATGTTAATGTTTAAAAGCAATAAAAAAGAGAGTTATTTAAAAAAAAAAAATAAAGCTTCTGTGCCATTGACCTGGATATTTTTGTTATTACGTTACTGACAAATAAATAGAAAGTTAGTACATGGCTGTTTCTCTGTCAGATAATTTATTATATTTAGAAAATTTAGCAAAGGAATGTCTAAGTCAATACCACCCACGTCCGTCTCCCAATGTGCAGTAGAGTTTATGTATGGGTATCGGAACAGAAAAAGGGAAATCTCTACAAATTCCACCGTTCCAAGCAATACATGTTACTTAGTTTAAAAGTGGCTTCAGAGTGTTTATTTATAAAGAGCACGTTATTTTGTTCGATTTTATAAGACTCTTAAAGTCTTCAATTTCAGTCAACAAATTTTTCAGCAACAAAATGGCACTTCTGGGTTTTCAAGCCTAAAGGGAAAGAGCCATTATCTTATCTTATAATATTTTCAGGCAAAAATTTACATTAAGGTCACGTTGGGGCATAGAATGGAGTCTTCCGAACTTCCGAACTGTTCCCAAAGCAAGCAACAGGCAGCACAAATGTCTGCCACTTTTAATACATTATTCAACAAATTACAGGAAATATTTAACACTTTATTGTCTTAAGGATTTCGCCCAACTGCGGGTTTAAAGTAGGTCATTTAAGCACGTTCAAGACAGGCTACACTATTAAGGCACTGTGTACGGTACGATGGATTTTTTTGGTACAGATCCCCATCGTAATTCGGAAAATATTCTCTGCCAAGACCCTGGCACGACCCCATGCCACGACAGACCCTGGCTTTTGGATTTATTTTACGTCTTTGGTCCAGAGCACGCAGTTTACATTTTTTCTGGAATACTGATACGTCTGACCACAATACATGTTTCCACTGAGTGAGGGTAAATCCTGGATGCCGCCGAACCCAAAGGACTTAAAAAATGGATGTCGTGTGCTCTGAACCAAAGTCTTTTAAAAGGATCGATGGAATTAGGTAACATGAATAAAACCTGCAATCAAGTCACTCTTGTGTAGGAACCAACAAAAAGGCGAGCTCGTTAAATCTTCTTTCTAAGCCTTTCTAAACTTTCCTCACCTTGATCTGCTGAACCTTCTTCCTTCGAGTGTTCTTCTTCCCCAAGCAAACCCCAGGGATGTTCAGGTCAGGTTCGGGTGGGTTCGAAACGCTGTCCTCTGCTGCTGAAAGGTTGAAAGAGCCCATGCAAATGGTAGTCGATCCCCTGGAAACGTCGGCTTTAGGGACCACCGGCGGAGTCTGAAGCTTCTCGAACCCAAACAGGGTCTCTCTGCGAGTGGGGGATGAGGCAGACTGAGGTTTTGGGCTCTCAAAGGAATGGTCGCCGCTCAAGCGGCTGTACGAACGCCGTACTTTGTTCGACCATACCGGGTCCACGCCTGGTTCTCTAGACCGAGGTGCAGGGGAGTGAGGGGCCTGAATAGGGGACAGAATTGTGGGTTTCGATCTAGGCTTCTTATCTTGGTTCGGACTTGAGCTCTTGGACCGTTTTCTTGTAGCACTTGAAACTTCTTCCACATTTTCCTTGTTTGTTTCTAATGCGACCTGTGAAGATGTAAGAGCAAACAGTGTGTGACTGCTTGCAGGAATAACTAACAACGTTAGAATATAACGTGCATTCTTTCGCATTCACCTGGGTTTTCCGTGGTACGATTTTCCTGACAGTGATGGAGCGTTTCACAGGGACAGCTGGAGAGGCCTTGGGATCAAACAGTAAGAGATCTGAGAGCTTTCCAAAAGCACCTTGGACTTGTTTATAGTGTAACATGAGCCGATTTATTTAGTAGAGATTGCAATACAATGATTGGCACCTAATTTACAAAGACCCCATGAAATCAGCATTAGTTTGCAGGTACTGGGTAAGACTAAATGCAGAAATGGACTGTTCATATAACTTTAGAACTAGTGCTGACAAACAATTAAAATATACTGCTTACAAAAACTGGGGGATACTTCAAAATGAAATGATGAAGTAAATTAATCTATTAAATATTAAACAACTGTATCAATGCCATCGTAGCTGCATCACATTACATTCTTGCAGAGGTATAAGACATGATGGGACGGTGTCTAATTGGATTATAAATCCTTTTCTTTTACATTTATCTACTGCAATTCCATTTTTGAACACCAGGTGGCCAATTGCACTCTCAGACGCATATAGCGTACTGAATGAGAACCCCGGGAATTAAAGTTATTATATGACTTTATATTTAACAATTATATCCAATATAAAAGCACTTCATATTTTAATGAGGACAGTTGGGGTTTATTGTCACGTCAGCACAATTACGGCTCTATAGGTGGCATGTGAAAGATTCCCAATAATGTGCCTGTAATGGTGAGGGAGTTTACAGAGGATTGATACAGCCATTATTCTACGTTATTTAAAATTTCTATCCTTCAGACATATAAAGGAATGTTTTGCCCCAGTTATAGAACATATGGTGAAGCTACAGTAAGATACAATAAGATCATGCCTTTATATTAATTGAACATTACAAAAAGAAATTAAAATGGCTGCTCCAGAACGGCGCAAATGTTCAGAAAACGAATTAATTAGCAAAATGAAAAACACAAAGACTTTCGACTAGTATTACTTTACATAAATATTGAATATAAAAAATATTATATTCAATTTTAAACCTGTTGATTTTAGTCATTACTTTTAATTGCAAAGAAATAACGTCTTGTTAAACGTGTACAAGAAAACGTCAATTGTTTACGCTGCAGAAATACAAAAGGAATGTCTTTTGTCAAAATGTAAACGCAATAATCGGGAGAAATCGCTAGCAGAGTGAAAGGTTCCAACCCTGCGTGCGTTTGACTATTACTTTTACTAACTGTAAGACACAAGCTTTAAAACAAAGGATTAATTTATAAATAGGAAAAAAAAACAATCAAAACTTTTAAAGTATAATGTATGCATTTAATTCCATCTATTGCTAGATCTAGTCGTCAAACCTTACAGCTGCACTGGACATTTCTAAGTGATGTCACTACCGCAAAAATAACACGTTTGCAAAAACACTGCCGACAGACAAATTTTAACTAGCAAAACACACGTACAATTAATTAAGCAAAACATAACCAATATATTCTAGGGCGTATGAACGCACAATAACCCACTAGCAACAGGTTCTCACCTTGGTTTTAGGAGGCAGGTTTTCTTCATTCCCAGAGAGCCTGGCAGATCTTCTTCGTGGTGCTTCGCTGCCTCCATCTGAAATCAATCAACGATCAATTACCAACTTAATATAGAAAAACGGCAAATTGACCTTCTCTAGCTGTAGCTGAGGTGACATGAGTTTGCTCCATCCAGCACGTTTACTATACGATGATATTCCAGCCTGTGGGTTTATCTTACCATGCTAAACTGTCCCATCAAAGCCATTTAGGTTTAACGGCCGACATCTTAAAGAAATATAACGGGAAATAAAAATACTCGTATTTTTCTATATATAAATACAATTCTTATTCATCTGAACGACAGAAAATGGGTACTAGTGACACAGAAAAGTCTTGAAAGGCAGTCTTGAAAAGTCTTCAAGGTCTAAGAAATACTAATAAGATTCCCAAACATTTCCACTTATTCCACTGAGCGTCAAATTTCAAAGTCTGTATATCGCATTTTACAACGGCGCATTGCCTCAAAGCAGCTTTACGACATTTTATTATCGTAAAAGGTCAATAACAAACTGAGCAAAGACTAAGGAAACAGTGAAAAAGAAAAAGAAAAAAAGACCCAAACTCCTTGGGTGGCCTAGATGTTAAGTAATTGTTTGTTTTTTTTTTTGTTTAATTGTGTATTTATGTATCTTTGTTCTCTATATTTAAAGCAGGTTATTCTCTATAAAATGTATTTTGTTAATATTTTGGAGTGTCTGGAACAGCTTATGGGGAAAAAAAAAAAAAAAAAAAAATAGTTAAAAAGTATTGTAAGAACCGGAATGTTATTATACTCATATCGGTATCGGCAAGTGCAAAAAAAAAAAAAAAGGCAAGTTACACATCAACATGAAACACACGATCACTTAAATGAAAATCCACCCCTTTAAACACACACGGCATAATAAATACGAACATTTTGTGCAAATAGAGTTGCCCGTATACGCAAAAAGAAGACAAAAACTTTTTTAAATGGGGGTATAAACTATCATTTCTGCCCCTGTAGATGTGTTTTGACTACTTTACATGCTTTTATTGTCAGCTAACTATGCGGAACCTCACAATACTCGATACGATATGGTATCGCAACGTATCGTGAATTCCTTGAGGAAAAAAAACGGCAAATTCTTTGACACCCGAAACTAATACAAGTCTGCGAACGAACAAGGATAACAACAATCTGATAATTAGCCGAGAAGCTAAGGTTACTCTGCAGAAGAGATGAGATGCACCAACATCAATTTGATGGAATTGTTTTACAATTAGAAATAACAGCCTACAAATATCTGTGTTTAACCTTTTTTTTTTTTTTTTTTAAACGGAAACTTTAACAAAGGCAGCAGCAGCTGATTGCTTGTGTCTGGCTCAGTACTGAGCAGAGTTTGATTTAGTCCAATTCGAATTCGCATTCAGTGAGGTAATGCTGTTTCGAATGTCTGATTCGCATACTGTGAAGAACTGGAACACTGAAGACATGGCTGTAAGCAAAAAAAAAAACACCGGATCGCTGCTAATACTGTGTTGTATAGAGAAAGTCTCTTAAGTGGACTGTGGAGCACGACTGAAATCTAACACGCTCACGACACCAGTGTGCATCAGCACGGATCTGTCTAATAAACAAACAGTTGAAAGCTGGAACTGCCAATTTAAAGCTTGTATAGTGGAAGTGTTGTGTTGTGTTCGTCTCCGCAATCAATAATCGAGCTGATCGGTAAATGACGCGCCAGAGGCTGTGCCAGACATTCCACAAATCTCAAGTCATGTTCGGACTTCAACAACAGGCTTGCTGGAGAATCAGAAAACATCTACAGAAGGTACTGCAGTCTGATTAGAGGAAAATTGAACATATTGGCCATGAAGCTGATCAGAATCATGTATAGCACAAATCAAAGGCTGCTTTTATCACCATGTTAAACACGCTAGTGTCAGCATCAGCGTCAGGACGCTTCTCACCTGCAGGGACAAGACAAAATGCAATGGACAGGTCACACCGTTCATTAGCATTTAGCTTCGCTAATAGCCTCGTAACATCTTCAATCAATTCTACCGTGGAAACTGGCGACAGAGGCTGTTTAGACGCTGAGCATTGTGTTGAAGCTGCATCACTTAAACCTAAATTCTTTTAACTGTAGGGGACTGACAATCCTTTCTGTCTAATTACTGTGCAAGAAAAGGACACTATATTTGTTATTCTTCCAAAATAAAAACAACGCTGTCACTTATTTAAGACATGGTGAAGCTACAATACGACAATGTTTACAACATGTAAAACTCTACTAGATATCATTTCCCTTTGTTTGTTTAAGAGCTTACAAAATAAGGAGTATTTTTTTTAATCGTGGTAATTTAAAAAATAAAAGAGATATTTTTCCCGTCAATGTCATGAAAGAAAATCAAATGGAAGGGAGCAGACTGTATCGTTACACCCCTAACCATACCCAAAAATAAAAATTGATATCATTAAAGCTAGCTGGAGTTTGAAGCCTAAATTACCCATTTTAAAACCAACGACGACAAGTTTTAGACATGCCTGTATCATTTAAGACATGGAATATGATGTTCCTAACAGTTTACACACACCATTATACATTTTCAGACCATTTTCATGTGTTGATCCTTTCATAACCCCTTTTGTTATTTACCTAAACTAGTTAAAAAACAACAACATTTAGCAGACGCCTTTATCCAAAGCCACTTAAAATGTATACACCCAGTATTACAATTCAAGCAATGGTGGGTTAAAGGCCTTGCTTAAGGACCCAACTGTTGCAGCTTGGCAGAGGTGGGATTTGAACCCAGGACCATCAGGGTACCTTAAGTACCTTACCTGCTAGGCTACCACAGTCTCGCTGTCATTCAGTGTTTGTCTGTATTACGCTGTTGTACTGCTGTAGATATGAAAGTAAATTGTGACTAAATAATATTACATATTCCCGCAATATATCAAAAACAGAAAATCTCCTACAATATACAATTTATATATATATATATAGTATTGGATTATTGCAGAATCATGAATGGATAGAAATACTATTATATACTACTTAAATACTACTATTCTTGTTTAATTTGTATTAACTACTGTATTAACTACTGTATTAAAAAGGTAGCATTGTACGCGGTCGCTGTTAGCGTTAGCATAACCGCGAAAATTCGACGCTTCGCAAACTTTACCAAACAAATTTTAAAAACTTACTCTGTTGACAGATATGACATTAGTATACACATTAGTGAACTCACTATAATAGCAAAGTTTTTTAAGTGCTTACTGTTAATATGAATGTTGTTCTTGTTGTTATGACCGGAGGATGCAGGTCGTGGTGTCCTGCCACTGCTCATCTTGCAAAATAGATTATTCTCAACAAACCAACCAACAAAGCCAGTTAACTCAACTCCCACTAAACACAAATGCACACATAAAGCCTAATAAACGGAACCTAAACGCTTTTAATTGCTATCCGCACTTTTCCCATTTGGTTTCAGCACTCCTAACAGCGTGAATTCACCGCTCGTGTTTCAAAATCGCCCGCCTTAACAGAAATGGCGGAAAAGGAGGCGGAGCTACGGGCCGCGTCCTAAATCCCATACAAACGTACTAAA
>JAUZST010046368.1:0-25647 GCA_034779995.1 Parotocinclus haroldoi | reverse complement strand
TATATATATATATATATATATATATATATATATATATATATATATATGTTCATGCTGAACCAAATATACCATTATGCTGTGCAATAATAGTAGTCAATAGTCAAGCAACCAAAAATATCCAGCTACCAGCATCATGTGGACAGCATTCTATGAGCTTATGAATAATTAGAGGATGACTAACACAAATGCACAGTGAGTAAATATAGTGTTTCAAAACTCCAGCAGCACTGCTGTGTCTGATCCAATCCTATCAGCAAAACACACACTAACACACCACCACCACCACCACATCAGTGTCCCTACAATGCTCAGAATGATACACCACTCAAAGGTAGGCATGGCTGTAGCTAAGGTTGTACCTTTCTGGTGTATCAGTATTTAATTCATTATCAAAACTTGCTATTCGTATCAGATCATGAAGATCAGTTGTTTTGCTGGTCCCTCCAATAACCTGAACGCGTGTGGGGGTTTGAGGGCGGGGACTTATTTGGCCGTATAGCCAATGAGATTGCACCAAACCTCTGATTGGCGTGTTTACGTTGGCCAATCCGGTTTAAACTTTTGCATGAACCCGGTCTATTCTCTATATAAGCCTGAACACACGCCTCTTTGATGTAGAAGTGCTATTTTGTAGTCGTGTTTGGTGCGAGAAAGAAGCAGGTGAGGATGAAGGCAATCAGTCCGATCCTGCCGCTCAGGAGGAATCACGTTACAGCTCTTTCTCACGACCTCGGCGTCTCCCGGACCAAAAGCGCCTGGGAAGAGCCGCTGGGTGTCATGTGTGACATGAACGACTGCTACAGCCGACTGAAGGAGCTCGTGCCCAGCCTGCCGCAGGACCGCAGCGTCAGTAAGATGGAGATCCTGCAGCATGTCATCGATTATATTCTGGACCTGCAGATCGCACTGGATACCAGCTCGGCTGGTCAAAATACGGAGTCTTCGGTCAGTGCTGATACCAGGACCGTTTGCTCGCAGGTAAGGATGTTTGGACCTATAACAGTTAAAACACCTGCAGAGTCCGACGAAGTTCAGATGCATCTTAAAAACCTGCGCAGTGCTGCTTCTGTAGTGGGATTTACATGTTACATGATCTTATTTAGCCACTTATGTAAAGTCTAAACACTTTAGGAACAGCATTAGTGCTACTTTCGGTTGGAAAGATTTCTAACTCACTAGTACTAAATAATTGAAAAGGGTAAGAGCGAGAAATACGATACCTTAACTGAGAAAGCACGATCAAAATAAAACGCCAATCTTAAAATATATATATGCGAATAAAGAATAAGTAGGCAAGTTCAGCCTCGTACAATAAAATACTTCACTGCACTTCGCAGTATGAACTTTTATGGTGAAAATCTGAATTTTACTACCATTTTTGTTCCTAATGAAAGCTGAAATGGAAAAACCTCATGGTTTTTCATCCTTTTTCATGGATTTTAAGTTTTAGACCATGAACTGTCTGTTTTTTTTTTTGTTTTTTTTTTTAATTAACTGCGATAGGTGTTTTTTGTTAATGAATATACCATTAAATATGAGCTCGATGCACTTTTAAATACACATTTAATTCGAAAAGCTTATTACACCACAGAAATGTGGTTAAAACTTGTTGTAGTGTGATGAAACTAGACTTTACACTTTAAACACTTTCAAATAAACGTATAAAAGCCTTAAATAAGTCGTATATAAAGCATTGTTTAATGAAGGCTGAACACGAATTACTTTTATTTACAGGTTTATAATACACCGCTCACAAAAATGACAAGATATTTAATTTCAAATTTTTGTGAGCAGTATATTAGTTTCCATTTGTTCGTGGACTTTAGATGTAGGCTATAACGAGCGAAAATTGATGTCTTTATGAAAGTGATCAGCACATGCAGATAAAAATGTATTTCAAAAATGTATATTCTTTATTTAGAAACCATGTGTGATGGGCATTATCACCAGGTTTTGACAAGAACTACCTTTAGATTTATTGGAATATTTGCGTAAACAGGCACTGAGCATTTCCTAGTACAACTGCATGTAAACCTGTCCGTTGGTATGTTTTCTATATTATAGATTCAGTCAGTCAAAAAAAGCACAAATGAAGTTACAGGCTTAATACTGCATATAGGCTACTAGTTAAACACCCTACGTGTTTTGTATTGCATGTTGGAATATTAAGCTACAGCAAAATCACCTGAGAGCCTTTTCTTTTTTTCCCTCCCCTTAGCCAAGCAACTTTCTGAGAGAAGCAAACACAGATGATCACATTACAATCTCCCGCTGAAGCAGTAAGTCAAACTGTGCATGGGAATCAAGTTTAAGATGTGTTGGTTATATATTGCTCACAACAATTAGGAGATATTTCATAATGAAATAACAGACCATACTTAACACTGCTATTATACAGTAGCCTTTTCTATTCAATATTGGGCTTATATTGCTGGTGTGATTATGGTCCAGGTAATTGAATTCATTTTAAGACAAATAATGCAAGATAAACTTTAAACAAGGCATGATGGATAGGGTGTAAAAACCTATCCTATACATGTGCCCATTTGGGATTCAGTCCTTGTAATAAATGTAATGGTAACCTCACCAGTTTAAATAATGCTATTTAAGGCATCGATTCATATCCAGAATCAAGTACACATTTGCATACAGTACTGTACAAAAGTATTGGGCCACCTTTAGATTTGTTGCTTTAACAACGGTATTATGAGCCTATGTAAGATTAATGTATATTAATTACTCCATAATGATACTCTATTGGTCTTCATTCCAATCTGTGTGAGCTTTAGCTTGTCTTGGCCTTTTCTGTTTAATGATCAAGCCTATCTGACTGAGCTGCCAAAATTGCCACTGTGGTCTATAAAATTAGTTTTCTTTTTCAGTTACTATTCCATTCTTATTTCTCAGTATTCAAACACCACCAGGAAATTGATCGTTATGCTCTTGCTAAAACAATGGGATATCTAACCTAATCCCATTGGCTAATCCCCTAAGTGGCCTAAGACTTGTTTCATGTCAACATGTGGTTACAATTACTTTTTACCTGTTGGTTTGACAAGAAATGTCATATTTCATTAAACAGAAATGTGGCCCTACTGTTCGCACTGTAGAGCCCTACAAACACAGGAGTACTGTGGCTAAATCTGTGATGTAATTTAAGAGGTGAATTGAATAGAATAATAAACCAAATGACACGGCATTTTATTCATAGAACACGTTTGCATCAGTCCAGGCCTGTAACAAACTCTATTATCAGACATGGTGCGTTTTCTGGAATTTGCCTTACTTCACATTAAACATCCTGCAAAGTGACTATTGTGCGTATCACCGTACAATTCTGAAACGATACCTTGTACAGCTCTACCATATATGGCATTTGGCCTTGGGGGATGTGGGGGCCGTTTCAAACAGCGGTACTGTTCTGGTCATGTATCAAAAATGCAATTAATCCTCTAATATAAACTGCAAACAGACTTGAAAAAGCTGGTATGACCAAAGGTGTCAAATATCTTGACCTTTGATTTTAAAGGTTGCATTTGTGTACATTTCTCATGGTTCCATCCTTGCTAACACTTGCCACAACTATTTCATAAGCAATAAGATTTCATCTGGAGGCAAGGTTTTGGTGGGAAAGTGTCAGTCTTCTATCTCAGCTGGTTGAAAAAAAAAAATCATACACTGCTCAGAAAAATTAGGGAATGTTTCATTTTGAGGTGTCCCCCTAACTCTTGCATTTTTATGTATATATAGGATATGGAAGAATGCTGGTTTGAACATGTAGTCTGAGGTCATCCTAAACTGAGTAGGGGGTTCATTACAACTCACCATCTTGCGTTGCAATGGTTGTCGTTATTACAAAATCTTTTGTGAGTAGCACATTTGGCCATTATAATGTAACTGATCACTGGCCCAATTGTTATACGTTGATGCTGATATCGGTCATCATGAAAATGTTACATGTAAGCTGAAGTCAGTTAAATGACAAATGAACGAGGGTTTCTCCCATAAATCTGTCCAAATGAATGGCTTGAGCTTTCTGGGCTTTACTTGCCTGGATTCACAGGAAAGGACGCATTAGTTTGTCATGGATGAAACGATATAACACTGATAAGCGTATATTGATCGAATGCCCTATATTCTATTGATGTGCATGTCGGAGTACACCAGATTGCTGACGTGAACTGGTTTAGTTTAGGGGGAAAAAAAAAGATTTGAAAGTGGGCAGCTCCGCTTCCTCTGTGGCACCAGCAAGGCCAGATCTGTGCATCTCCAAAATCTCTAAACATTTCTCCCTCTCTTCTTTCTCTCCCTGTGCAGGTGTTTCACTGGTGGAGCAAAAACAGGACCCTCTTTCTGTTCTTATCCTTCCGTGTCCTTTGCCTGGACTTTGTCTTGAGTGACACAGATTCCCTCAAGCGGAGATAAACCATTCTGTATGTGTGATTTATATTTATCATACACGCTTTTCTTCCAAAGGAAGACTTCATTACGGGACTGCAAGAATAAGGAAACGAGTCATGTATAATGTATATAATGTTTGCCTCTTGGTGTACTACAGAATTCCGAGATCACAGGCTGACCAGCATTGTTTCAGCAAGTTGAACGAGTAGTGTAAATGGGGCTCAAGTGTTGAGCAAAGTATTTCGTTTGAAATGCACATGCTTGTTTAAGGTTCAAGCATGGCACTAAAGGTTGAAATTGCAGTGAATCTATTCTTCAGTATTCAATTCGTTTGGATCAGCTAGTATCAGAAATGTCAAATGCATTTACAGTGCCTTGAATATGTATTGAACTCCCTTGCTGAACTTTTCTTCATATTCTGTATTGTTACAATGCACTTGGTCCTCTGCATTTTAACACATGCGCTTGGTTAGGACAACTGCAGGTACTAGGGGTGTAACGATGCATTGGAATGCAAAAAAGTTAATTTTTGAATTCCGAGTCAGATTTTTTTATGCCATCTAATGCAATTGCAGTTTTTGAACACCAGAGGGTGCAATCGTACATAAATTAGGAATCTAATTTAATTGTAGGGGACTAAAGATTTTTTTTATACAAAGTATTCCTCATTATTGAACTTGGAATGTTTTCAGTTATTTCTATTTTCTTTAAACTTGTGCAAACAATTACTTGGCATTAATTGCACTTTAGCAACAGCAAAGGTTTTTTTTAAACTCGTTTGAACTAGTTTTTGAACATTTGAACTCGTACACATACTCGTCTCAATGTAGCGTTACACGTCTTTACACTGGGCAGTTCAGTTTCCTCCCAGTCCAGATTGTAAGGGCATGCAAACTCTACACAAAGGACCTGGGATCAAACCCAGGACCTTCTTCGTACCACCCACTGAGTTACTGTTTCACCCACACATGTACAGTGTATGGAAACAGAAAAGCATCTTTTAAAGTGTAAAATTGATAATCATGAGAAAATCAAATTTAAGTGTAGCGTTACACCCCCAGCCAGTCATGTGGCAAGCCATGCACAAAATAATGCAGATAGTTCTGGGGTTCCACCTTGGCAGGGGCTTGAGTCGTGGATTTGTGGTTCGTTGCACATGTAGTCCATTAGTGCACCTTTCTCAGAGTGAAAATAATCAGCCTGCTCATAAGCATAAATGGATTCGATGTAACTATACAGCCAGGAAGCACTTTTTAGTCACGCATACTTTTTCCATGGAATGATCTCCAACTGTAGTGACAGTAGTGCTGTGTATAAAATCATGCAGATGGGGGCCAGCAACTTTGGGTCATTCCTATAAATCAGAAAGGGGATCAAATGAGATCAGTGACTGACTGTGGCTTTATTGCCAATACCGGAGGGGCTGGTTTGAGTGTTTCGATAACTTCTGATATGCTGAGATTTTCACACCCAGCACCCTTAAGTTTACTCAGTGGTGCAATAAAGGAAAAACGCATCTGCTGAGAGTAGTCGGACTAGTCTAAACCATTTGGATGTAGCTTTAACGTTATTATTCAGGTCAGCGTCTTGTTGGACGGTGAACCACCTCTCTGGTGTCAGACTACTGTAGATTGGAAGAGGTTTTCTTAAAGGATTGCCCAGTCAGGCTCAGTCTGCCTTGCCTTTAACACTGGTTAGTTTCTGCAGTCCCTGCTGATGAATTGCATCCCCACATCATGACCCTACCACAACCATGCTTCACTGAGGCATTATTCTTAGAATGGTGAGTAATGTTGATTTGTGCCATGGTTACATGGTATCTTGCGGCAAGACTAAAGTTTCACATTTCAAATCCAGGTTGCAGCAAGACAAAATACGGAAAGGTTAAATGGGATTCCTACATATACAAGGGACTGTGCTTGGGTGCCTTGTCCTTGTTATCCATTGCTTCATTGCTAGCCTGTTGTCCAACATATTGCCATTGAGTGTAATTCTGTAAGCATGCAAAAGCAAAGCTTGGAAAATCAGTCTCCCCTAATTGCAAATTGACAGGTTTAAATCATCAAGCAAATGTTGGAGGAAATGGTAAAAGGGAAACAATACTAGCAAGTGCACGTTAGCTTTTTAATCAAAGTATATATGGCTATGCAGGTGACATTTTGAAATGTGTAATGCTAAAGTATAGTTTTGATTAAAATAAAATCTCAGAAATCTCATTTCACACGGTGTAAATGTGAGTATAGCCAAGATGTACAGTAGAGCTCAAGTTTGTGAACCCCTTAGAAATTTTTAGCTTTCTGCATACATTTTTATTTTAATACAAATGATTTAATTGCGTTTTCAGTTTGCTTTTTCAAACGAGACAATGTTCATTATCTGTGAATGGCGTCAACATGCCTTTGCTTCATCAATAACTACTTCTAAAAATTACTGTTGATTATTCCTACATGACCTACAGTGTGTTTAGCCATTTAATGAGACTTGTGCTTGGGGTTCTTGCCTGTTCGTTTGAGCCCAGTTCAGGTGGTTGGACTTTTTCCATTAGAATTTGCTGTTATTCTTTTTTTTTTTTTTTTTTTTTTTTTTTTTTTTTTTTTTTTTTTTTTTTTTGGGGATAATCTTTCTCAAATGAAGTACAATCATCTTGTTTAATTAGGTTCTTGATCTACTCCTTGGAAGGTCAAATCTGAGGCCGTTTTGTCATTTATGGATTCACAAACCATTGTGCCCAACTGTATGGGGTGTTCTGATTGGCTCCTTGCCTTTTTCCTACACCTGTCCCATCCATCCTTTCACACTAACTTAAAATTTATTATTTAGGGCTTAGTTCTGAGGTATTTTAAGTCTAGCATGCAGTGCTGGAAGAAAAACAAGTGGACATTTATCTATATTTATGCACGTGTACTTTCAGAAAATGCTTGCACATGCCTTTTTTAAATGTAGCTAATAAAATGGATATTTTGCTTAAAATGTTTCATTCTGGTTATCGGTTCCTTCAGTGGCAATGACATTTTGAATTAATTCAAACGGTTACTGTATGAAAGTCTTAGGCCACCATTAGATATGCCATTTGCTAAAATGTTGCTACAATTAACCTATATAATTAGCGCACTCTTAGAACATATAGAATATTAGAATATACATTAAGTGGGGGTGGACAGGCTTCTACAGGCTACTTATTTTTAGTTGATTTAGTCATCTGTAGTCCAAAGAAGCTTTATTATGAAATGACTTATTGGAAGGCTTGCAGCTTAAACCTTTTTTATTTTTATTTTTTTTAAAAGAACAATAAAACTGCATAGACGTGCTAAAACTCAGACTGGAATGAAGATCTATAAAAGAGAATGAGAGTATAGAGGGAAGAAGCCCAGTTTGAACTCTAATGGTACCTCAAGACTTTCACACAGGACATGTTGTCCACTTGTATGGTTCTGAATTGCTGTCTTAATGAAAAGACATATCGAATATTAGGGTTAAACTGGAGTAAGCAGTCACTAGATAATCCTGTAATTGGCTAAATTAAAACATTATAATCCTCTAACAGCACTGATATAAACTGACTTATTGTGCTGACGTTTCCTCTTAAGACATGTTGGTTTAATTCTATTTCTCCTTAGTTTCATTGATAAATTTCGAATTGTACAAGGTGCTCATGGATGCCATGATCTAATGCTAGCCCATCACCACAGCAGCCCAGTTTCAGCTCTTTGGTGCCTGTGCTGATTGGCTACGTCTGCTTACACGCAAGGCTGACCACTGTCATGTCTGCACCTTTTGAATTTTAATCAGATTTTCCCTAATTTTGTTATTTTTGTTTTACTACAGGTATGTACCATTACGATCCAGATTATATTCTGTCAAATGGATGTTAACCAGACATCACCATAGCTACACAGTTTAGCTTTATTTTAAACAACAATATAATTAAAACACAGAAATGTACAATACAGTAATTGCTTTATAAATTTGAAATGCAAGAAATTACCATGTCTACTGCTTTTTATATAAGGCTGATTCTTATTCCCTATAATTCTGAAGCCCTTAGCATTAAAGCAAACACTGATCAGTATGATGGATAAAAGGTGCATATCTGTCTATGCGTTTTTTTTTTTAATCGAAAATTTCTTCTTTCTCAATTCTTGTGTACTTCTTTCTTAAATATTTCTTGCAGGTCTTGTAGCATAATAGACCAGTGGCTGAAACGAATGTTTAAAAGCTGATGAATGTGGGGGAGGTGCAGAGTAACAAGCTTACTGGCGTGGTCTTACAGAATATGATGTTACATGAGTCGTTTTATTTGCATTACAGTAAGACCTTTCTTGCAGTTTGCTTAATCCAGTCCCAGTCTGATAGTGTACTACAGCGAGAGCGCTCCATCACATCCCATTTCGATTTCTATGTGTATTAACTGTGAAACATCACAACCTCATAATTTGATCATAATCTTATAATAACTTGATGTGACTTCACTATCTTCTGTGTTTCATCCACCACCTTTTAATATGCATTGACATCATTTGAAAGCGTTTCTGAAAGTATTGTGTAATATATTGCATTTTGTAAATATGATCAAGCACTAATCCAGCTCATCTGATGAACCATATGTATATGAAGGTTTCATAGCTTGCAATTAATGTAAAGTGTATTCACATATCTTTAAATTTTGCTGAAAGGTGGTTTGTAATGCCAAATAATTTTATAAAAAAATGTAAATTGCACTTTTATATAAATTAAATACAATGCAGACTACTAAACAAGTGTCTTTGTACTGTCTTTAGCACAGGCATGTATTCTCACTCAAGATTGGGAGCATCATCTTGATGGGTGTTGCTAACCAGGCAGTTTGGATATTCTTTCTTTAACTCTGTTTGCTCGCATTCCAAAGAGTAATTTATTACATTAAATTGGTCCCGTACGAGTGTTGACTAGTTTCAACACAACTTCATGAACGTCACGTATATCCATTGGTTGTATTTCTAAGTGCAATATGAAGTCCAACTTCTGTGGGTCATAATTTAATTTCATACCTGCTTATCAGGTGGGCATAAAAGGTTTGTTTGGAGCATACCAGGCATCACATGGCACAAGGAACCAATCCTAGACAAGTGCAAATCCATCATGGGTAACATGGGGAAGGAAATATTTTAGAACTACCATTTGCATGTCTTTGGAATGAGGGAGAGAGCAGAACTCCAGGCTAGGAATGTAATTGTGGATCTTTGTAACTGAGGCAACTATCCTTCCACTAATCAGTACACATGTCCTCAGTTATGTCCAGGAAACCGTCCCCTCTGAATGTGGCAGAAGTCCAACAATGTAGTGAGGAAAGGCAGTGGCTTTTGTTGGTTCACTTTTAATACGTCACTCATTACATTACATTACATAGTAAAGCTTGATGTTAATGCATTTGCACAACTGTAAGTGTTTTAAGCATACTTAAGGTTAGGGATGGTATTAAATACAGTATACATTAAATGGGGCTTCATGTATCCCCATAGTAAACAGTGGAGTACCTGCATATTTAGCTTCTGTATATTTAAACTATTAATAACTCCTTATTTGGGTAGCTTGGTTTAATTACATAAATGTTGCTCTATGAGATTGGGTCACTTTTTCCGGGTCCTCCTCTAACTTCTGGGACTATCTCTTTTCCACTGTTGCCCTAAGCTTGCCAAATTAAGGCTGTGGGCCTACATACTTGTAAAGCTGTTTAAGATTTTCCTTGGCATGCTAACACCAGCAGTACAGGCTTGGGTCAGATGCACAGGAGGGTGTGAGGAAAGTAAGAAAAAACACTTTCTATGAACTTGTTTTTGTTATCCTTGCTATCCTGGAGCAGTTAGTACAGATTCATTCAGTTCAAAATGCAGATTGTGTGAATGTCTTCCATTAGACGTGATCTGTAATCACTATATTATACTATATTCATAGTATATTATAAATATATAAATATCAAGGGGGGGGGTTTGTGCATCATACAAAAGGGGGGAAAAATAAAGCTCTTGGGTGTAAGCTATGGCTGTTCAAAATTCTGGCATGACGATTGCAAACACATTTTCCTGATATTGTAACAGAAAGGTGTTGGAGCAACTGTCTGGAAAGTGTACTGCTCACAAAAATGACCATTCAAAATGAACTACCCTAATTTTTGTGAGCAGTGTATATAAACGTATGTATTGGATCAAATTGTTCATGTGGCAGCTGATTTTTATTCTACTAAAGCAGAATCTACTTTTGATTTACCTTTATACCAACTACTACTGATCTTGTCTCCATTAGTGATGCCTTTGCTTGGCTGAAATGAAAATGTGCTACTAAAGAAGTTTTATGTAGATTAGACTAGGTTAAGACTTATTTTAGATACCATACATTGCTAAACCACTTCTGGGATGTAAGAATCTTAGGGCAAAACAAATCAGTGAGTCATTTGGTTGACTGTTTGTAAATAAGCAAAAATGATCCATAAAGCGGAGTGGCTTTTATGATTTATTTCTTCATGCAGCAGACACACTGTCTTGTCACATCCACTTTGTCTTGAACAACAAAGATGAGGGCACACTACATTACAGCCACATGAAGTGCATGCAACATCTAGTGTTTCACTTTATACAGACGGTACATTTACAACCCTGCTCCTACTGCTACTAATATTTCTTTAAGGTTTTTTGAACTGGCAGGGTCCAGAGTGCTCTGAAGTGTGTAAGCAATGCATTAATACTTTTGATAATTACACAGAACTCAGTGGATCCTGAGTTTAAAGTCCAAAACCCTGCTATGTTTTCAGACACGAAAAGCATGCAACAGACACAACAAAGTACTTCAGAGCCGATTTAACAAGATCAACGTTCATCATTTCTGCCTAGACACAAAGCACGTTTTGTTTTTAACCCTTAAATGGCCATGACGTCCAACAAATCACTAAGGGCTTAACACTTACTAACCATTATCTGAACAAAAATGCACCATTTGCAAATTAACAAAGCACCATATGAGCTAGCTCTGCATTATGTTTATTGTCTAATAATTAATTAATTACTGTATAACTAATTAATGTACAAGAGTAACGAGAACTAAGTGGAAAAATTTGAATGTAGCACCCGGCACTCAGGTGATGCAAGTGCAAATCACAAGCCCAGCACCGTGCTGACTTCTGACTGGGTCAAGCTTTATGTCGCACACAATTAGCCATGTAGCCTGATAGAGAGGTCAGGCTGGGGGCTCCAACCGCGACCCCCTCTGAGCCCTGTTTGCCTGTGCTGTATAAAACCAAGGATGTGAAAGGTGGAAAATATCTGCGGTGTCAAATCTGACACAAATTCCAAACTGCCCTCAAAATAAAATTTCCAGAAAATGTGTACAATACAGGTATATGCGGTTTAACGACTGTCTCCTCATTTTAAGGAGGTCTTTAAAATGATAATAGGAAATAAAACTTAAACAATATGCAGACAATATGGCCATCGACAGCCAAACGACACTGCGGATCCACAAGCAAAGGTGGGAGTTCAAGAACAGAAGTTTATCATTCATGTGTGCACCTGTGCAAGTCACTACCTTACCGGTCGTGTGCTTGCTTGCTCTTTATCTCAAGTTTGAACTGAACTGTTCTAACTAGGTTCATGTGTTCAGAGACCTTTTATGAATCAGTTTCTATATTTGTAATAAGCTGTAAACAGAGTTTGTAATTCTGTGCCTGTCCTATAGTAAGTAGTACTCCTTTCTTTGCCTCTACAATACCTATATATTCTCTCTAACCTATAACTGCACTGCTCACTAAAGTTTTTCAAATATTTTAAATTGAAATATCCCATAATGTCATATCCCCTAATGATTGTGAGCAGTGTATATAACAGAATATCTGTCTGATATTCTGTGTTGTGTGTAATACTGTCTGTCTATCAATGCACTTTATATTTCTGTCAAATAAAAGTATCGGTCGTTTCAATGACTCGTTTCTTATCCACTAAATCTCTGGCGCGTTTATGTATGACTTGTGCACAGTTTTCTTGTGAAATGCCCTTTATATGTTAGAGTAGCAGAAAGACTGAAACAGGCCAATAACCATTTCACTAAGTCGTTAAATGGCGCACAATTGTATAGTTTAGATCTGAGGTGACGAGGCCTTTGCATGAAATACAAAACCTCTGGTCTTAACTATAGCTCACAACTATCACTGTTAGTTTAGGAGGCCGCTTGGGTTCAGCTCTGCACTTTTCAGATATTGAGAAACGAAATCAGTAATACTGATGTATATTTGTATACTTAAATAATGATTAAATATTGAACACCGGTTGACTTTGATTCTGAAAGTGACCGGTAGTAACACAAGGATGGAGGCAGCATTCAAAAAGAAGTAAACTACAGTGGGTAAACTACCACAGTCAATACTGAAATACAGGACAATATGGAAGCATCAGGATCAGACGAAGCATGCAGTACATTACAACACAACACCAAACATCAAAATCCTTTGAGCTGTTGGGGTGACTGATAAGGCATATTACTGTCAGAATTGAGTCCTTGCCATTACAAGTTTGATGTTACAAGTTGTAAGGTTGCCACTGTGCCAGTGAGATTCTCTCTCTGATGATGTTCTAGTGCTGGACCTGGCACCATGCAAGCACCATAAACACTATACAAACGTTTGTGGACACCAAAAACTCCAAATGGCTTTCCACTAGGTTTTGTAACATCACTTTGAAGTTAGTAGATCAATACTTTAAGAGAACAACAAGACCTGGCTCATTTGTAGCATTCCAGTGAATTTCCAAAGTATCAAATGGAGTTAAGGTCAAGGTTTTCTGCAAGCCAGCCAGTTTTTAATCGGGGTTGGGAGCGGTTTGAGCTATCCAATGGAAAGAAAAGTTATTAACAGTTTCAGTTCTGGTTACAGGGCCTACAAAGAACAGACATTCCATCCAGTAAGTTTTTTTTTTTTTTTGCCTGTTCCCAGTGAATTCTAGGATACCCTGATCACGATAAGCAAGGGTCAAAATGAATCTACAAAGAAAACCAATGGGAACAAGTATTGTATTGTCAACAGTAGATAAGCAACCCCACTGCAAACTGAAATATCACGCGAATACGAGATGCCATATCAGCTACCCCAACTGAACAGCATTTCTGCAAATCTAAATCTTTAACGTCTGCCAGGTTCTCTCACAGGATGCTCTCACGCTCTTCACTGAAGATGACCGTATCTGAGGTCACGGTGCAGATCTCAGGCGGGTCTCCAGGCTTCAGGCCTCTCTTCAGGTGCACCACACGGACGTTCTCGTTGTGGGGGGTAGGCGTTGCAGTGGATGCAGGGGTCACAATGACCTCACTTCCAGTGGTGGTGGTGGTGGTGGTGGTGGATCTGTCGTTGAGCTGGCGCTGCCGGTTAGCCTGCTGAGCATTGCTGTTGTTGTTGAGGGTGTTGCTGCTGGGTGTGCGGTTCAGGTTGTAGCTTCTGGATGAAGGCCAGCTTTCTTCAGGGCTGCTGGCCAAGAGACTGCACTGATCCTCGGAGCAGATGGACATGCGTGCCACCGCCGGGTCCTGGAGGCCACTAAGGCTGTTGGGCAGGCCTCTTTTGCGTGCCAGGCTCTCCTCATCCAGTTCAATCAGGTTGGCCCTCTCTGACTGCGACAGATCCACCTCCTCATCTTGCAGAGAGTGGTTTGGTGAGCTTTCGTTTGAGCGGACCCCGGAATCGGACGAGTCCTTCTTATCCAGCATGCTGTCAGATAGGTACTCCTTTCCCTTGGCTAAAGATGGGTCTTCATTCTCAGTGCGTTTGGGCTCTACTTTCTTAGCATCCTTAATCAGAGGGGCATTGTCCGACTCCTCAGACTCTTCATCGTCGCTGGTCAGTTTCTGGTAAAGTAGCCCGCCGGTGGCTTTCAGCTTCAAGTCAGTATTCTGGAAGAGGCCTAACTTCTCCATGGAGGATTTCCGCCCAAGCAAGGACTTGGAGGAGCTGTGGTCAACCTTCTCATCCTCCTCGGTGATGGGGTCCAGAGTGGCAGCATCATTGGATGCATAATCAGTTGTATCCATTGCAGGTTTTCCACCAGATCTCTTGGAGAAAGACTTTCGTCCATCTTGCTCACCTCCATCCTTGTTCTTCTCATCAGAGCTGGAGTGCATGAACTGGCCTGGGTGAGGCTGCACAGGTTTCTCCATCCCACTGCCTGTAACCTCAAGTTGGGCCATTGAGGCAATGTATTCTTGGTAGGCATTGCGATACTCAGCCTGCTGCTTGTCAGTTAGCTTACAGATTTCATTTGAGGACTCCATGGAGTTCAGACTGGACATACTGGGGGTGCGGTGTGTCGTATTCTGTTGTGGGTATAACAAATTGCAGGAATCACACAACAAGAAGCACACAATCAAACCAAGGATCCAAGAACCCTTAAAGAGAATTTCCATGCAACCTATGGGTTCATAAAAATACCTTTTATGCCTTAAATGCATGGCTGTAACGAATGCATTGTATTCTGTATTAAGGATTAATGTATTAATCTATGTGACAGGACATGTGTCATCATGTAATTTTTTGCATATGCTCCGCTAGAGCATTGAGGAAAACAGATGCACAAAAGAGCTCAATAGTCTCAAATGTCCCCACATTGAGAGGAAATGAAAAGGCTAAATGCATATGGCATGTACATGGCAAAACATGTAAGGCACCAGCATGATATTGAGCCTCAGGAGTGCACCGTGTTCGACCCACTGCGGTCTACTTGCCCACGTGCTGGATTAGCCAGGGGAGTATAAAACGCTTGTTTTGCATCAATATAGTTGTTTTACATGTGCTAAAATAATGACCAAGCTTTCTTCTGACTAAAACCTATTAGAAGTAAACAAAAACTTAATGTGGCCTAATGTATTAAACCAATAAACTTCTCTCAGTTACCACTAGCAATAAATATTATCTACTGCTGAAATGATTAACCTGTGGTCCAAAGGAAAGTACTCCATTTTCCTTCCTATGTAAACCTATTATACATAAGTTATGGGACAATTCTTCAATAAGAATTAGATCTGTCAAATAAGCCACCCAAGATGATGGGTCCCCTTTTTGAGTCTAGGTCCCAAGGTTTTGTCCTTATAACATTTGGGGAGTTTTTCCTTTTCTGTCACCCTGTTTTTCCACTGTCATCCTAGCCTTGCTCAATTTGAGAGTGGCTTTAGATATTAGAATATATTCTAACATTATAAAGCTGCTTTGAAACAATGCTTCATCGTAAAGAAGAGCTATACAAATAAATCTTGACCTCACTTGACCTAATAAGAAGCAAAATCATATGGCATCAAAATAGGTCCTAAAGTTTTGACAACCAAAAAACAGAATCCATAACCAAAAAATTTAATTTTTTAAAAAATAAAATGGTTTGTAAACAGAATATTTCAGTTTGTAATAGTCTATTTTGAGTTTAATATTCTTGAATTCTTGATCGCTTTCTTTGCACCTTTTCTCAGATACGCTTCTCTCAGTCTCGGTTACGCTTCCAAAAAGTTTCTCGCTTTTGAATTTTGGACCCGATTTGACGGTGCGGCGGGACTTAGGCAATCATTGGCTGCTGGAGTTAAGCCCTGCCCACCGGTTCATTTTACAGAGCCCGCTACCTCAGCGAACGAACGCCATTCTTTTAGCACACTGGAAAATGTATATGTATCTATATATATATATATATATATATATAGATAGATATATATAGATATATAGATTATATTTATAGATTTATACAGAGCTCCCTGCATAAAACGTTTAGGCTTAATTATATGATGTTTTGGCAACTTAACAATAAACTTGAAATCTGAATTAAAACGTAAAATAAAATATACTGATATAGCTATATAAAATCATGTAATAAATGCTTGTTGCTGGGTTGCTTGTTCCAGCTTATTAAATCTTTATATTAAGTCTTAATATTATCTTATCAAAATATCACCTATATTAACAAGTTAATAGGGGGACTGTAAGCCTATACGACCAACTGTGCATTACTAAAAGAGATCATTATTAAAACGATGTTCCCTGGGTTTATTCGTTTATTCCTGACCATTTTCCAATGGGGTAAAAAAATGGCGTTCTTTTGCTGACGTAGCAGGCTCTGTAAAATGGACCGGTGGACGGGGCTTAACTCCAGCAGCCAATGATCATCTAGATCGAGCCCCACCGTCAAATCGGGTCCAAAATTCAGAAGCGAGAAACTTTTGGAAGCGTAACCAAGACTTTTTTTTTTTTTTTTTTTTTTTTGCAAAATGTTATTTTTTGGTTACGGATTCTGTTTTTTGGTTCTCAAAACTTTAGGACCCATTTTGACGCTTCAGAATCAGAATGGCTAAAATGCAAACAACACCGAACCCTAATAAACAATGAATGCTGAAACACTACAAAAACTCACCAGCCATGGAGGGTTGGGATTCCTCTGCATTTCATCCAAGCCCACATTGCTGAGCTCCTCAAAGCTCAGGCTGAAGTTGTACATTGGTGAGGTTTCCAAGTGAGCAGGCCCTCCATGCCCTGAAGTTCCACGACTCCTGCCAGGCTCAATATGACCCACCATGCTGCTTCCCTGCTCACTTGGAGCTTCCTCATGCAGGACCTGCCTCTCTATGTGAAGCATGTCCATTACCTGCACATACCAGGAAGTCAGATCAGTCGTCTAGACAAGCAGAGTGCAAAGCATTCGGTGTTACCCCTGTATATACTGGTCAGAACCACTGGGTTTCCAGCAACTGGTTCTCACCAATGAGTCAACAAAGCTGGCTGGCAAGCAGCATGAATAATTTTACTTTCAAAACAATTTGCATTCACTTTTCTACACATAAACACAGAACATACACAAACAAACTCACACTTAGTTTAGACTATTCTGCTTTATCAGGAGTTCTGGCTTTAAGCTTATAAATATATACACTTCCAGTGGACTAAGTTCACTGAGTCAATGTTCTTTCTTTTGCACATGTGGTCACACCAAACAAGTCATTCTCTTCCAAAAGGATACAAAAGCAAACCAAACTCGGGTAAACTTTAGATTAGGGGTGTGCAACATTGACCCAAAAAAAGAAATAACACTGAATGGAATTTAATTGCCTTACCTTAAAAAACAATTATATTATAAAAATTGTTTTTTAAAAATTAATTTAACTACTACTACTACTTATAATAATAACAGTAATAATAATAATAATAATAATAATAATAATAATAATAATAATTAATGCTTCATTATGTGTTAAAAATGTTATTATTAATTTAGCTAAATGAAATTAAATATATTTTTTAATTGCTGAAGTTAAACATTTATTACAATTTAAACTCACTGTTTGCAGTCTGTCATTCTTCATGAATAAAATTAAAAAGTTTTTTGCCCTTAACAATATTTGAAACCAGATAACAGCATCTTGTTGTTTCTGGGGAAATATTTAAATAATTGCATAAATAAATGTTAGTGCAGTGTTATATGGTAGCAGCACATTTTAATTTTAATCTTAAAGTTCCAATTAAGAGCAGGAAGCGTTTACATTCTCATAAATGCCCACACCATCCCTGAATGTTTTCTCAGCATCTCGTTGTTTCCTGCATATTGATTACAATATGTAGCTCATAAGAGTGACCAAAACAAAATTTTCTCTGCATTTTCAAATATCAGCCTAGTGAGCACAGATTTCATAATTCTGATTATCTCAAAATGACAGTAATCAGGAATTTGGTAACTACATCAGAGGATGCTTTGTTTCTGATCTGCTTGATTTGTGCATTGTGCAAATTGAACAGCCCAAGTCTGTTATATAAATATATATAAATATAAACCATATATTGGTGGCATTGCCTTGTTTTTCCTACAATAAGCAATCTATAATATATTATTTTTCTACTTTGATAAAACTGCTCTGATCTAGGCTAGACTTCTAGTCATCTTTTAAAAAATATTCCTTCCTCCAATACTATGTTTAGTTTTTACGCTTTTGTCTTTCATATCACATGTTTTGTCTAAATGTTTTGTGTGAACAAATAATCTGATATATCCTCAGTGCTAAAGAAAACCAGAAAGAAGATGGCATCACCTGCATCATCAGCTTTCAGTTTTGATTACAATGTGACAAAGAACACAGAAAAAGTTCAATTGAATTTAATCTACCTTCAGGTTCACTTTCACAGATCCCAGTTCTGTTCATTTACGAATATAAGAAACCTCAAATAACAGTATAATTCATCCCATCAGTATCACCATAAGGGACCCTATGGAATTAGCATAATTTGCTTATATGAAGGACTGGCACTGATTAGAGCCCAACCTTCCTTACACCTGCAGCTGGCAAGGGGTTTTGGCAAGAAAAGCTGCACATTTTGGGAGCGTAAACAAAAACATAATTTGGCAGTAAGTGGACGAGTTTACTTGTTCCAAGCATAGTATTTTCATATCTCTGTGAACATTTCTTTTTTGGATAAACAAACAGGTGATCTATGGGTTACATATTTATATATATTATATAAGCCACCCCCAGCCACGCACGCACGCACGCACAAACAAGCCACTTCATTAGGTACAGCAGTTAATCTGCTAATTGAAATTACGAAATGAAAATGTACCCTAATCTTGTTAACAGTATATAATACTTTATTAGATGATTTTTGTCAGCAGTATAGATAGACAAAACAAGCTTGCATTAAAGGAATACAAATTACAAACACTTGCCAGGTTACAAGTTTCATATACGACGCTGTTGTAATTAAAAACATGTACGCTCACTCAGAATGCTTGTAGAATATACTTACTGTTCCTCTAAAGAGTTGCCAGTCTCCAAAGTTCATGTTCATCTCTTTCTTTAGCTCATCCAGGTTGCACTGGGATAAAACACGTCCATTGACATTGGCCTGTTAAAGTAGAAATGGGAAGTGAGTACAATTCTACCCCCAAGCCAGATAAAAACAGATTTGGGCCATTAATGACATTTAGAAAGACAACATTCCTTTAAATCAACATTTCATCTTTCATTTCATTCATATTGCAATTTAACAACGTTATCATGATCCACGTTCAATTGGGAAGGAGCCATGTGTCCACTAAAGAGTCTTAAAATGTAGCACGCATTTACTGAAGCACTATTAAAACAACCACCAGTGATAGCTTCTGATATTGTGATATTGTGAACTGAAATCAGTTGTGGGTAACACTGTAACATTTCTGCACTCGGAAGACTGATCGTATGTTGTCTTTGGAGTATTTGCTACTCAGCTGTACATAAATATTATTATCTGTTCCGACCTGCTGCTCTACTTTTCTTGTCATCAATTGTAATGCAGATGAATTTATCCTTGTTCATCTTCTACTAATTGAAGACCCTCAGTACAGTCGCCAAGTAACAACAACCTATTTCCACACTAGCTTATCGGCATCCACAACAAATAAAGTCTGTCTGCCGTTCAAGACTGTGATTCTCTGTGAATTCACATGAATCAGAAATTTTACTTCTGATTAAATTAAGACCTTTTCCAATGATCTGAACCACAATAAACAGTACAGACGTGTATATGTTTAATGTCTAACAACTTGATCAGAACTGTGAGTACAATCTTACCTATTCAGGTATACACAGTGTGCAGGCAAACATTTAACCTGAACAGGTTGCCAGTCCATCATTTATGTAGAATTAAGTACAAATGAATAAAAATGGAATAACACTGAACATTAATCACGCACCAAGCCATGGGATAAGCTAAAAAAAAACAAAAAACTGAAAGGTAAGAATACAAAATCAAAAATCACATTAAACAAAAGTAAAGGATAATTGAATTATATCTGTGTAATATTCTATAGTACTGAGCATCAGCCCAAGGCTACACACAAGCACAGATAACAGACCTTTTTGATAGTAGCTGTGTACTGGGCCAGCATGCTCTGGTCGATGCCTTCGATCAGTTTGAGACGTTCACACACCATATCTGTGGTCATGGAACTGAGCAGCACAGATGGAGTGCCTGACACCACAGAAGCAGTGCCCTGATGCACAAGATACACAAAGAGACACCAAAAATCAGTTTGTGGACATTTTCTGGACATTACACTTTATGCATATTCATTAAAAGACACACAGACTGAGGTAGCCGTAGCATTTTGGGCAAAGTCAGATATCATGCTTTATGTTAGTATACAGGCCAAAGGTAACTGCAAGGGAACAGTGTGTGAAGGAAAAAATAATAATAATAAAAAAAAAAACAGCAAAATCGAGGAATTTAGGAGAAGATAAAATGCAAGTGAAAGGTAAAAATATCAGAAGGCACTGAAACATGGTATTGGTGATATTATATTATTCTAATCTAATTAATTAGTATCAGTTGCAATTAATTGAAAACCTATAAACCTAAGTATGAACTACAGCGATGAGAAAAAGAAAACCTCTTGAAGTTGTTATATAATGCAGCGTTAATAATGCAACAATATTTTAATCCTGATGAATACATTTTACATTTATCAGACACCCTTATCCAGAGCGACTCACAGCTGATACAATTGTAGCAGGTTGTAAGTTAAGGGTCTTGCTCAATGACCAATCAGTGGCAAGCTGGGAGTGGTGGGATTTGAACCTTCTGGTCCATGTTATTTCAGAGGTACCGTAGGAACAGATGCTGCAGCTACATACTTAATTTGTTATCAGTATTTGAATAGCAAATAGCTTTTATGGGTAAACAGTATGCAATTTCAATTCTGGTACTTTACAAAACATCAGCAAACTGCTTTAAGAAACTTCAGGATAGCAGAACACTGTACAGGGGAATTTAAATAAAGCCAAAGAAATACCAAACACGTGTTTTTTTTTACAAGCAAGAGGAAAACATTTTGGGGGAAGGAGTTCTATTGGCAGCTTGAAATAGAGCTGAACAAAGAGAAGAAATAGGAAAAAACTGAAAAATTTACCTAAATGACCCATGAAACTGTAAAATGATGGAATAATAATAATAATGTTTTTTTTACTAAAAAAACATTTGCCTGCCAAAAGAGAACGCAATTGCATTATATAACACATTTATTGAATCAGCAGTTCTCTGTCAGTCTGGTTCATCTATTTTTTTAATGTTTTTATGGAATAATGAAAAGGTTATGATTAATCTAGCACCTGGTTGTTTTTACCTAATAAATTAAACTAAAAATATTGTTGAACATATATATGGAAAAAACTCACATTCATACTTCCATTTAATCTCATGCAACTGGTGCAATATTATATGTTAAAAATCCAAGCAATTGAGGGTTAAAGGCCTTGCTCAGGAGTCCAACAATAGAACCATGGCCCATTTGACGGACGTTTGATCACAACGTTTGAAACGTTATGATCAAACTGAGGTTGAACCAAACCATGACTTCTGTGCACGTTTACACCCCTAGTATTGTACCATTACCACTGCACTATTATTGTCCCTAAAAGCAAAGCCACTGTCAAAATGGACGATATCTTTTCAGCTCTATTACAAGGCATTTTTAAAAAAAATGGAAAGTGACACCAAATGTTCTTGTGAACAACGTGCTTCTATGGCAGTCCATATTTTGCTTTTAAAGGAATACAGCATTTTCCAAATTAACCTCAGTATATAATCCAATTATAGCAGTCAGGGTGCAGTAGTGTATTTCGAGTTCAAATTGAATTGAATTGTTTGTTCAAATTTTTCAAATTCAACTGTTTGTTCCATAAGCTACATTTATTGGCCATCTCCAAATCGTCTCTGCTCAAGCCAGAAACTCAGCTTTTCTGTGCCTTTTTGTTGTTGTTGTTTTATACCAACTAAATATTTTTGGTGCAAGTGTGTTAGAAACAGGTACACTAAAAGACGCTGAAATGATTGTCCTTGGTAATTGCACGTGTGCTAAAGATGGCTAGAGATTAGATTAGAAAACACTACAGTATTCCCTTAACACCCTAGTTCCTACTTCCCCACTATGAATAAGCGAGTTCCCACATGGCATGCTGGGATGTAAGTGTTTTGAGCAGAAGTAGCGTGAGCGTGTGTGTGTGTGTGTGTGTGTGTGTGTGTGTGTGTGTGTGTGTGTGTGTGTGTGTGTGTGTGTGTGTAAGAAAGAGCGTGAAACAGCATTTTTCAGGAAAGGCAGCATGAAGAGGGCAGCACAGCAGCAGAATTTGAGTCGAGTCTAGAGTAATTCAGTACCTGATTCTTTTTCAAAGATGCTACTTTAAACTGTTATAAAGGAGAGAAGGAAAGAGAGGAGAGGTGAAGAAGGTGAGGGAACTGTAAACAGGCCATCTTCATTCAAAAGGGAAAAAAAAGTTTATCATGGAAGAAGGTACGGTTTTTTTCCAAGGCAAGTGATTCCACTATTGCACTACGGGCTCTGGTGAACATTAGACAGCTGGTGCTTGACATCACTGGATATGTGTGTGTCTCAACAGACGGCAGACCATTCACACACACTTACAATTGCTACAAGATTGGCTTTAAAATTGTGAGAGTTTGTGAAATACTTTATAATTTGTTACACACACACAAGCAGGCGAGCATCACAATTCAGTGGTTCCCAAACTTTTTTGACCACGCCCCCTTTTACTTCCAAACTTAACTAGTACTAACTGCAACTGCACCTTCGTGTACACACTTTCATACGAAGGTACACTTTTTCCTCCAATTTGCTTAGCTAGACAAGCTACCAGAAGGTTCTCTGGCCCAAACCAAATATCTACTCATCTACTCTCCTCAACAAATTTTTGTAGTTTAGAAGTTTGTTTTCCATATATATATATATATATAATTAAGGTTATTTATTCTTAAAAATATGTACACATTCTTACATACTTCTTTCCCATATAACTTCAGGTCACCATGTTATACCTGATTGAGACAAGGTTTTTAAATAAACCTGCTCACATTCCTACCACCTAATAGACCTATCCCAATATTTAAACATTTTTATAATGACCAGAATAAAATTTATCACAGTTGCAGGCAAAGTGCAGTATGTAACAACTTAAAAAAATACTATTCATATATTTCTCATACTTATGTGCTGCACACACGTCATCCAATTGAACAAAACCTTTAGTAAAACGTAGTTTTGATCCATGTTCTTAACCGTGCTTACTTAGTGCACCTACAATAAGACTACTCTAAAACTCAAATGTAATGTAGAGAAGAAATTACATCTACCCCTTCCAGACATGAACTCCAATCAATACCATTTTATTCTCCACTCTGCCATTTCCGCTTCCCTTAGAATGCAATGCATATTGACTAAATACTAAAATATCTGGACTTCCCAGAACGACTGGAGTTAAAACATGTTTCGTATATAACCCCAAAGGCTACCCTAGAGAAACGTTTCCGTTAATTTTATGACATGCATATAGCCATATTTTTCTGGTATGGCAAGAAACTGGATAGGCTGGATAGGCTCAGAAAGCGTATTCTCAGACCCCAGGTCCCCAACCCCTCGTTTGGGAACCACTGACATAATGTAACATCTACTGTACATTCCCATGTTTAACCTCTACATAACTGAGGCAAAAGGAAATCCAACTAAATCTCTGCTATATACAAAAACATCCTGCTGAAAGCATAAAATGTATAGAAACAGGACATCAGTGGGTAAAAGAGTTCAAAACCTACATAAGAAGAAAGTGTTACAGGCACAAACAACAGACCTCTAAATCCAAGGTACAACTTCTAGGGGTCGGATACTTACAATTGCAGTGCTAGGCTCCCTGGGACAGGTCGCTTTAATGAGTGGACGTGGAGGTGCAGGGATGTAAACTGGGTGGGAGCTGCCGGTGTAGTGCCGAGGCAGCACATAAACATGGTGGGGAAAATAAGGCTGGGAGATGGAGTTTGGGAAAGGAAACAAATTAAACAAATGAAACGGTAAACAAATTGTAAAAACAAAAGTGTTGTACTCAACTGTATAAACTTAAGATGACCCAAATCAATTAAAATGGTTCAACATAATGTGAATGAGAATTAGGGCGATGATGAAGACGAGGGAATGTAGAAGATACATCTGGAGTGGGTGCTAGAACTTTTCAAAATAAAAAGATCTCATCCATCATGGAAATAGTGACTGATTAGTTTTAAGCCAGTGTTAAGCTTCAAAATGCATTTATTGTCCCTAACCGTTAACTCACAGAGCACATGCACACACACTCACTCGCACTAGGGCACTTTAGAGATGCCAATTGACCTCCCAACCTAACAGCATTGGAAGGTGAGGGGAAATCGGAGTACCCGGTGGAACCCCACGCAGGCTTGGGCAGAACATGCAAATTCCACATAGGCGGATTCCAGGACGGGAATCGAACCAATCTCTGGAGCTGTGAGGCGACAGATCTAATCACTGCACCAGCATCGCCCTCTTAAACACGATTACTTTTATTACTTCCAACATTATGCTATTGCAAAGAATCACAAAGTCACACACTACAGGAAGACAAATCCTTATCTGAATCATCTTAAAAACTTTTATTACAGATTGTGATTAGGGCTGTCAGAAGCTTCAAATATATAACTTTGGTTTGTTCCCATTTGACCCTTAAGAAACCCTCAAGACTCAAGTGTGACCAATAAACTAGTACATCACAGCAATACAAATGGCCAGTATTAGATTTAACACCCTGCATGCATTGCACACTTAATAACACTTTTTATTGTATCTGATATAGTTTGCTGCATCACAGTATTTTATTGCGACTGCTCTGATGAAGGGCTGAAGGCAACACGAGTCACTGTCCACAAGGCCGTGGAAATAACCGGCAGCACAGGGCACATGCACACTTTTAGAGACACCACCTGACCTAGGAGGAAACCGATTTAGCCAGCAGAAAGCCAAGCATACACGGGAAGAACATATAGACTCCACACAGTAGAGGCCAGGAATTAAACCGGGGATCTCTGGGAGATACAGTGATGCAAGCTGTTATCTCCCATGCTGTATGACTGTGTTGATGTGTTTATGTGACACAATCTGCTGTCACACAGTAATGTGTAAAGCTTATAAGGAAGCTCAAATTCATTTGATGCCCTTACAATTTCCAAACCTATAGGCTAATTAAGATATGGATCGTTCGTGTCCGTTCGCTTTACAGCATCCGAGCTCTCAAGAATGTATTATTTTAATTAAGAATTTATATTGTTACTCTTAATAATTTATATTGCTGTGCACACTGCTACACACACATATATATATATATATATATATATATTTTTTTTTTTTTTTTTTTTTTTTTTTTTTTTTTTTTTTTTTTTTTTTTTTT
>JAUZST010046358.1:0-25651 GCA_034779995.1 Parotocinclus haroldoi | reverse complement strand
GGAGAGAGGAGGTAATTAGAAGGAGGGGCTAAGCGAACGAGGGAGAGAGAGAGAGACGGAATCAGGATTCCTGACAGACACGTGCTCATGATTGAATTTATTTAACAAAATCATGTGACTTCAAAAAGGATTGAACACCCCAAATCATCCCAGAGGAATTTCAGAGAGCCCAGACGCGCCGCTCTTTAGCCCACACCCGGCATTAGGTACAGGTTTTTCTGCTCCAGAAAGTCCTTTTCCTCTGGCAGTCCAGAGAAATGGGCAAGCGGTGCGAGAGCAACGGGTGCAACTTAAAGGAACGGAATGCATTTGTGAATTCATTCATTAGAAGGGGTGTCCACAAACTTTTGGACATGCACTGTATATAGGCCTTGTCTTTGTATTATTGTTCCTTCGTTATGTGTGTTATTGTGTGTGTATAGCATGTCTTCTCAGTGCTTAAGTTGTTAGTGTAGCCCGGTTCCTTGTCCTGTCTGGACTTTCGCATGTTTTCCCCTTCAAAGTGTGAGCTTCATCCAGGTTCAGCACAGCAAATGCAGAGATGTTTAAACAGTTTTGTTGACGCCCAGACATGCACGAGCTTCAGGAAGAGTCTCGGCTCTGCAGGGAGGGGATCATTTCGATCATCTCACGAAATAAAATACAGAAATTCCACCCAGATCCATTAATAACGTAGACACTTTGGTAAAGAGCCCTTTATTAAATAAACGAATATTACGAGAGAAGAGGTCAAAGCTTACCGGCTTCCTGCTGTCTTTTTAAAACTCTAATCCCTCTCGCCGAATGTGTTTAAATATCGAATTCATTCAAATTTCGGCTATTATTTCCAGGGTGCAGGCCGCCTCATTCGTGTTCCAGTCACTTTCTTTGTCTCGACATGCTTGAAGAAATAATCTGTCATTAAAGGTTTTCATAGGGTGCACTGTTCTGGGACGAGGCTGGGACTCCCTCAGCCGTAGAGTTCCAGCTGGTCCTCTTTCACGTTCTTCCCAGCACACACACACATCTTTTTAGATTTCCATTCAGTCCTAGCTGCTGCTTAATGAGTCGTAAACCTAACCTGGTTGATTTGGTTCTGTTTTCTTGATTCAGGCTTTAGTTTTTTTTTACGTTTCCTGTAACCAAAATGACAAAAGAACTTAAGATTTCTCAGTGAAAATAATAATAAGAATAATAATTCTGCCAAGTTTGCTTTGTGTTGATATTTAAAGTCCAAAAAACACAGACTTAGCTCGTCACCGGGCTAATCTGGGTACTCGGCCTGGAGTATCTCCAAAAGCTTCACCATGAGGGATCCACAGACAGACTTGGGTGTGTTTTTACGTTTGTTGTTTGGGCTGTAACATTTCATTTGAACTCCTTGGTTTTTAGGCACGTTCCGTTGACCGTACAAAGAAGATCCAGGATTGCCCCCTTTGTCAGGCGTCAGACATGCTGAAACGAGCTGAAGGTCGATCCGTCAGGTCCTAACCGGTAGCTCGCAGATAGGGCACATGCCGCAGGTCACAGTTCATCCCCTTAAGGTCTGATAAACATATTTTCACCCCTCTGTTTACATCACACAGAGCCATAAAACGGTCTCACAGGAAGCAGGAGGCGCTGCTAGCACGGAGCCGTAGAAAAGGGTTTTGTTTTGCTTTTAGATGTCAGTGTGATTTAGGAAGATCCGGGCTCAGGACCCGGGGGGGGGAAATAAAACCGGGAAAGGGGAAAAGGGGCTTTGTGTCGGAAAGGGGAAAGCCTTGTTTCGAGAAGCGTCCAAGTAGCCGTGCCTTTCTGTTTGTTTCTAATAACAACAACAATATGAGCAACATTTTGAAATCGACTGAGCTTCTTTGGGAATGGAACTGTTCAGGTTGACGTTTGTTCTGCTTTGTTTTAAAGGAATTTAGGCACAGATCTGGCAACCCAAATGTGCAGCGGCGAATGCACGCGTGCTGAAAGGAAGCTGGCTTACAGGAACGACAGTCTGTTCCGTACACAGTGCAGCTTTCATTAGGGACTTTGGGTTCAAACCATTTGCTGTCCAAACATCTAGCGTCTGTCGATGCGGCTCACAAAGCCCTTGATTAACAGATAATGGGCTAATGTTGAGCTCATTATTTTAACAAATCCTCTCCATAGGAATATCCCGAGACAAGAACCCTTGATTCTACAAAATCCCTCTAGTAGGCGAAAGATTTGGGAGTCAGCACGACCTCTCAGGGGCTCTGCAGGTGACAGGGCGTCATCGCGTTCGGATTTAAGCATGTAAAGACCATAATCGAAGGGAAAAGTGAAGCTACATCATTCAGGGATTAAACCATTATCCTACACAAACCTTGTATCCGAGCCAGGGTTTGGAATCCCAGAGGCCGCTCGGCCTCAGTCTGCGTTATCCATGGAGAGTCGGCTATTTGTCTGCGTTGTCCTGTCAACACATGCTTTGGGAGTGAAAAATGTGTGGAAACACGACGCAGCTGCTTCAAAAGACAGATATGCCGAGAATTTGCTGAGTCTGTCTCCTGCGTGCTATGAGAAATGCTTCTGGATTTCTCAGTTTAGTTTGGCCTCATCCTAAATTCACCTAATAGTTTGCTGGCGCTCACGTGACGCCCAAACGGTCTCGAAAGGCACCACCAGGACATGGGTTGAGTGTGAGGGTGTGTGCCTGGTTTCTGGTATCAGTAAATCTAATTACTCATAGCCACTTATCCCATTTACTTACCTGAAACGCTTGCCAGGTCCTCCTATCATAAGGAGAGATTATTTTGGTCTCCGTTTTCTATTGACAGTGAGAGTTTTTTCACTGGATTTGGCAACCCCAGAATGTACCGCGCCACAAGATTGAAGGCAGTGGAACGGTTCGAATTTGAGCATTTCATGCTAAAGTTTGAAGTTTACGTCACGCGTGTCTGTGAGATTATAGGCTGGTTGAGAAGTAGGAATCCGATTAGAACTAAATCTGATTTTTTTTTTTTTGCAGTTATCGGATTATTACGTGCACGCAAATGCACTGTGATGGGGCGGCGGTTAACCCATTGGACCGTGGACCAAAAGGATTAGGGGACAGCTGTGCCACATCCCAAGACCTCTTAATGCTTTCTTAATGACTAATAATACCTAAATCTACAGGACCAACCTGGCAACCACTACAGAAGCTCGACCCTTTATTTTATCGAGACATCGCACTGAGATTGTCGATACAAGAAGCGTTTTAGGAAACGTCCTTCTAAGCCTCATTCGAACTCTTTTGAACTATTTAGGGATTAAAAGCCACCGTTGTTTAGCTGCTTTTATTTCTGCAGTCCGTCCTTACCTCTCGGGTCGCTGCCTTTTCCACTTCTGTCCGTAGTTAAGTCGTTAGCGGACATTCAGTGCAGCTGTTAAAGTATAAACATGGCTAACTGCTGTCGGTGGTGCTCGCTTTAAAGCTCATCTGAGTGGACGTGGGTGCGATTTTTTTAAATGGTCCTCTGAAACGTTTGAGGAACCGTGACTGGGCATCTGTAGAACAGGTGCATTGAGAAAGAGGCTGAGATACAGATACTGAAGAGACTGTGTGGTTGTAGTTTACAAACTGGGTTTAAGTGGGAGAGAGGGGAATGGAGAACAGATGGGACTTGTGAACATGTGGAATTAATAAGACTCAGAATGTTCGGATAATGTAAGGAAGGAGGGCAATTAAGAAGGAACTGTAACTTGTACAGCATTAAGGAAAAAAAACTGATAGCTTTTTTTTAAGCTCATCGCGTTTGTGGAGGTTGATTGGATGGAATGGATGGAATGGAATGAATAACCGTCCAGCAGCAGGGGAGCAGTGCGTGTGCTCCGAAACTTTCAGCACTAAATAATGTACTAATATATTATTGTTTTACATTCCGTTAGGGGTGTCACGATGCATCGTGGAGATGGACGATGTTAAATGTGCTCGGTTCGTTATGCCACCTAATGCAGTTGCGTCGTTTGAACACCAGAGGGCTCCTATGTACCGTTCTGCCACGCAAACGGGTGAATTTGAGACTGCTGCCGTTCAAATGCTGAGCTGTTTTAGTTCTTTAAATCTGGCGAAACTGAAGCAAAAACTCTTCTTTTTTTTTTTGTTGCTTGCATTTATATTTTTAACTTCTGTTTGCTTTCAATTGCAACGCCTAAAGATGCGATTTGTTTGTTTTACAGCGGAAAATACGTGCTCGTTTGAGTCGCTCTCCTTCAGAAGCAAACGGGGTGTTCACACTGGCTTCGTTAAGATCCGTGAAGCTACAATAGGAAATTTCGTTTACGGTTCTAAGCTTCTGTTTGGAGTCATTTATTAAAGTTGGTGAAGTTTGTTTGTTTGAACCTTAATCGATTAAAATCAAATCAACCAATCAATCAAAATGTATTTCTAGAGCGCTTTTTACAACGGAGCATCGTCTCGAAGCAGCTTTACAATCTCATACGATCCTAAAAGGCCAGTCCCAAACTGAGCGAGCCTAGGGCGACAGAGGGAAGGAAAAACTCGCTGAAAAGTAGATGGAAGGAACCAAGACTCAAAAAGGGACCCGACCTGCTTGGGTGGCCTAGACGTTAATTAGGTAAATACTTAAAAGTATATTAAAGTAATAGTTAAATTAACTAAATAATGCAATTTAAATCAATATTAATATTTAAGTTGGTCATAAACTAAGTAACGGAATAGATTTGTAAAGAAAATAGATTTTAAAACCAGTCCTCAGTGGGAGGTCCTAGGAGGCGATGGAGGGAGTTCCTGTACTTTGGTGGGACTGGGTTCAAGCATCGAACGCCGAGGAGCTGCGGATGGTGATGTGGAATTCGTTAGGATAACAACCTTGAGATTAATCTTGTCTCTGCTGTTTACACTGGCATTGTGCGTCGCTTGCTTTAGAGTGACGGACGTGTTTATAGACCGTACCAATAATGCACTGAAGCTATTCCAAAGCTGTAAATGCGCTAGTTTATGGGCCTGGCACTTCTCTAAAACGATCTGTTGCAAAGCCTGGCGCTCAGGTGCTAAGGTGGAACTTTTCCAGAGCAGTTGGGGAGCTCCGAGCGACGTCTAGGACGCGCTGAAAGGGAAAATGATCCCTGTGCATGTGCAGAACACAAAGAGCTGGACGTCCCAAAGAGAAGAGACGCGTTGGCACACATTTGTACCCCGGCTCTCGACGTTTATTCGTTCCATCTCATATCTTAGATGATGCATCTTACCTGCGACCTTTGGAGTCAAGTATGGGTGTGTCCTGCGTTGGATCCTGTGGGCGACCCATGCATGATTTCAGAGGTCAGTCGGACCAGTCGTCCCTAAGGCATTTTGCCCAATCGCTATCCGCGCCAATGAGATGGTTTGAAAGTCTAGAGGCGGTAAGGCTGTTGCATGGAAGCCAGGAACTTTGGGGGCTTCGTTGAACCTTTTGGGAGGGTTTCCGATTTCATTGAGAAGCGTCTAACCATTCCAAATCACGTTTGAAGTTCAGGGATAATTAAAATAGCAAAACAGTAATGCTGATCGAATCCGGGTGGAATCCCATTCCTCATGGATGATCCCCTGTGTCGCGTTGCCTCCTAATTGGTCCTCTGAGACCGGAGCGGTTAGCCGTTTACCGAAATGAAGTGTTAGGAAAGGAACAATAGGTTTGTGGTCTGTGTAAATGGTCCCAGGTGTGAGGAGAGAGATGAACGCAAGGGGAGAATTCGGGAGGTTGGAAGAGGGTGTTAAGCTTTTACTTGTGCAGATGCCCGAGGCTTGAGGATCGGGAAGCGTCTTGCTTTGCCTTTTGTGTTTTCCGCGTCTGTCCGTGGCCACGGGTTTGTACGCATCTGGTTTCGGTAGCTGTTGGAAACATGGCTGTGCAAAGCAAGTTTCTGTTGGTTTTCTGGACGGACGGACGGACGTCTCCGAGAATCCTTAATTGGAGAGTTCAAAGAGTCAAACCAGACCAGTCAGCAAGCAGACGGACCATCACTTTTCTGACAATCGTTTATTTGCAAACATTTTGAATAAGGGAAAAGGCCAGGAGGGTAAGAATGATGTCACAGACCAAGTTTCCGCTTCATTCACGTGGATGTTGCGTCCGTTTGGCCCCTAGCACCTACCCAAACGTTGTTGCGCACCCCTTCAGGGTAACCCTGATGAGCGTGACTCATCAGTATAAAAAACTGGACGTTATTGATTCTTCTAATCAACCAGCGTCGAAGTGGGAGGCTTACCGTAAGAGCTGGTCTGATTCAAAGACAGATGTCAGAATTGTATGATAAGCTTGTGGAAAGTCTTACCTTGAACCTGTCCAAACTGATCTTATCTAACTGAGCTTAATGATCGGTGCCTTTTCTATCTCCGTCAGACGTCAACGAGTGCGAGGAGACAAACGGAGGTTGTGAGGTCCTGTGCTGCAACACTATTGGCAGCTTCTATTGCAAGTGTCCTGAAGGACAGGAGCTGAACGAGGACGGCAAGACCTGCCGAGGTGAGCTCTAGAATGTAGTATGCAGTATATAATCAAATGGTGGCCTAAGACTTTTGCACAGTGCTGTACCTTGTCCTCCTTGTTGTACGTCTCTCCAGCCTAAGCCCTGAATACTGGAATGTGTATGCTAATCAGCTCCAGACGTGACTCGGGGGCACGGGAGGTTAACGTTGGCCAGGCGAGCATATCTGTAGGTTGGCACGCGGTTCCTCCGTACCAGCCGGATGTGCTGGATGTGCTCTGAACGAGACGCCTGTCCCAAACACGGGTCAGTGTTCATAAAACAGAGGCTGTTTAATGTCCCATGGTTGATGGTGATATCAGAGTTTGTAAAGTCTGGCTAGGCGAGTCAGACTTAAAATAAACGCTTCCTTTTTTGGTGGGTCAGGAGATTGTTCAGCCAGAATAAAAAAAAGTTCGACGGTGATTAATTACCCTCGGTAAGCTTGAAGTCATAACATTTTTCGGGGATGTTTAGTGACATTTCCCACACATTCCTGTAGCTGCCAGAGGAATATATTTTCCGCTCTTTGCGTTGCTTCAGGCTGTGTGTTAAGGAAGGAGGAAAAGTGATGTTGGACCACCAGGGTCTAACCAATCAGGACATCAGGACGGATTCGGCAAGCTTCCCTTTTACCTAAGGCACTGTTGGTGGTGGAAACAATGTTGAGTAGAAATGTTTTGAATGCAAAATCAGTGGTAGTGGAGACTGGGAGCGGTTGCCAGGTCCCCATACTTTCCTTCGATTTAATACTTGGAACACTAGAAACATGGATATTAGTTAGCAGTCTGTCCCTGTAGTCTGTAGCGTTTCGTAACGGGCTTTGTTTCAGGAGGGCAGAGAGGCAGGAATGCGACAAGGCCGGGCTGTTATATAATTCTGCATAGGCTGCGCGTCAGATTTGACAAACGTTTGAAACGTGTGTTGACGGTGATTCAACGCTGCGATGAAACGGGATGAAATATGAACGAGAAACGACAGGGAAGATGTGCAGGAATCCGACGTCGAGCTCGTATTGAACCCCGTCTCGTAACCTGGCCAGGCCGGGTCGTGTTTATGAGTTCAATATGTCTGGCGGGAGAAGAACGAATGACGTCACGTCACCATTTGCTCGTCTCTCTTACCCTTGATTCGTCTCATCAGTATGGTCAGAAGACGGACCACGCTTGTTGCGCAAGATCAGGTTTTTTGCTCGTTACTCTTTCTCTCGCTGACTCGGGTAACGTGCAGTCAGATTCCCTGTCAGCATCCCGGTGTTGTGGTAGCCAGAAAAATGCAAAAATGCTGTTTTACCAGTGGCCTCAGACTTTTGGCCGCCACAGTATCTCAGCCAGATTTGATTCGCGCTAGTACAGGTGTACTTGCAACCCTACATCTTCCTTAAATCTCTGAAACTTCAAAGGCACTCCGGCTCGCCAGAGTATTGACAGCTGCGATAGATATCTGCGTTTAACCTGCGTTTAAAGCCGCTCGTCTTGCATTTTGGTGCTCGCTTTCAGAGCTGTTTGTTTACTTTATCACCCCCAGGATCCTTCCTACATTTTAGGCACCATTGCTCCGAGCTTTCGTTCACTAAAGTCCTTCAAGAGTGCAGCTCGATTACACATCTGCTTCATTAGCAGGACAACAAGCTTCGGCTGTGCTAGTACACAAAAAAAAATATTGATTACAAGCTTTTGAACTCTTGCATGTGCTAATTACTCCTGATAGGTAAAGCAAATTCAAAGCTTAATCACGCAGCCAGAATAGGCTTTAGCGAAGCAGTAAACACTGCTGTTTGGGGATGGATTTGGCATGATATTAAGCCATTAAGGGCGATTCAGGTTTCAAATGAGGCGGGGTTTTAGGCAGAGGAGGGTTGAGACTGAGAGAAAAGCAGAGGATGAATATATAAATACAGTACATGAGAGAGAGAGAGAGAGAGAGAGAGAGGAATCAGTCTGTTGTATCTCTGTAGTGTCCATCGTCCAGACCGAAGTGTTTTATTTACACCATGTGGTTCGTGTTTTATCTGCTCTGCACTGGGCTTCATATTTTCCCTGTTCATTCTGCGTATTATTCTGGATCCTGGAATTATTATAGGAGCTGCTACAGGCCGCCATGCTTCCGTCTCTATAACAGGTACATCACGGGATACCTGGCACCAGGTGAGTTTGATGGCTTAATGGCGATCCTAGGCTGATAAATACATGAATGGCTTTTGCGTTTAGATGTATAAAATGGGCAGCATTTGTGTGGCGCCAGTGGTGGTACCACCTGTACAGACCTGCCCCGTCATTCTTTACCTCCGTGTCTTTGTGTCGTCTTCTCTGGGCAGCTCAGCCATATTTTTGATTTGATTTGATATTATGGTCTGTAGCGTGAGATGCTGAAGGAAATCATGTTGATTTTGGACATTTTTTTGGGATGTTTCGCTGACCTTTCTAATTGGGATCAGAACTCAACATGTGTTTTAGGTTAGAACAGGGCCCGAGGGCAGGACATGCCCCTTTGTTGCCCGCTAAAAGTATGGGGCCACGCCCTTCCATCATGCCCCTGCACACGGCAAAAAAAAGGATCTAAACCTAAATCTATTCAAACGATCGACTTAAGAACTGTATAGTAATTGTGTGTGTGTGTGTGTGTGTGTGTGTGTGTGTGTGTGTGTGTGTGACCTGTATTTGCAGATATCGATGAGTGCCAGGTCCATAATGGAGGATGCCAACATAGGTGCGTGAACACCCACGGCTCTTACCACTGCCAGTGCCAGCCTGGTTTTAAGCTGCACGTGGATGGACGCACCTGCATCGGTAGGATGATGTCATAACGTGTAGGACTTCTTTTTCGTCGTATAAAGTGTGAAATAGCTCGTTGTATTAATGGTTGCACCTCTGGTTAGAAAGGAAAAGACATAAAAAGACCTGTAAGTGTAACGTGTGGGCGTCCCAATACTTTTGTCCTTTAATCTCTTTAAACTTGCGTGCTAGGCGTTCACTCTTGTGACCTTGGCAACGGAGGCTGTGAGCACATCTGCGTCCAGCGGTCAGCTTCCGAGATCCAGTGCCGCTGTCGACCTGACCACAGCCTGGCGCCGGACGGCAAACGTTGCACCCGTGAGTGTTTTTCGTACCGTCCTGAGTCGCCCCTTCCGTTTAGGATCCTTCCCATGGCGCAGGCGCCGAAGTTTATACGTTCCGTTCCTCAGCATCGGCTTTTCATTTCCAGTGGTTTACATACTTCAGTGACGTATAGAGCGGGGATGAGAACGTGCCGTTTGAGCTTTGAGACTCGACTCTCTGGCTGATGAAGGATCCTAAATGAGCAGCCAGAGGTCACAGCGGCAAGAAAAAAAAACCTGGCTGCTTAAGGAAGAAGCCTAGAGAGAAATGGGGACGCGAGATTTAATTCCAGCCAGCAGTTTGCGTAACTAAACGTGGCCGTGCTTCTAACCCTCCAGGGGAAAACCCTTGCTCGTTGAGGAACGGCGGTTGTTCTCAGGGGTGCCGCAGCGACCGAGGCCGCGCCCTTTGCGAGTGCCACCCAGGATACAGACTGGCAGAGGATGGCAGGACCTGCACAGGTAGGTCAAACTGCACTAGTCCTGTAGAACGTCATTATCCGGATGATCAGGAGTGTGTGTGTGTGTGTGTGTGCGTATGTGACCTTTTTTGTCCTGTGCGTATCAGACATTGACGAGTGCCAGGCGGTGCAGTGTGCCCACGCCTGCCGCAACACCAGAGGCTCGTTTGCGTGCGTGTGTAACGCCGGCTACGAGCTGGGATCGGATGGAAAGCAGTGCTATCGTAAGGGAACGCTTACTTTTTCCTTTAAAAGCACCGAATGAACCGAATAAGCTTTTCTTACATTTATTGGTCAGTACTTTACTAAATGGTGGGGCCTCCATTTAGGGAGGGGTTTGATGTGCGGCCCTGCCGTGCCCGTAGGGAATAGGGTTACTAGGAAGGGACACTCTTGGTGTCACCAATGGGGATTGGGGGATCGTTTTGGACACAGCCTAACGATGACCTAACGATGTTCTTTAACGGCGGCAGGGATCGAGATGGAGATCGTGAACAGCTGCGAGACCGAGAACGGAGGATGTTCGCACCGCTGCGAGCACTCGACCAACGGCCCGGTCTGTAGCTGCAACCAGGGTTACCGGCTCGACGACGATCTGAAGACATGCATCGGTACGGCCTGACCAGTCACGTTTCCGTTCGGTTAGTCAGGTGTCGTGCCGTCGCTTTATAAAGCGTGCCCGTTTCAGACGTAGACGAGTGTGGAGATGGTGACGCGTGCTGCCCGGAGGACTGTATAAATTACCCGGGAGGCTACGAGTGCCACTGTGCCGCAGGCTACCGGCTCAACTCGGACGGCTGCAGCTGTGACGGTGAGTGAGAAATGGGAACAAACGGCATTGTGCCAAAAATGCGATGGCTTTAATTGCTCATGCTGTATTTAACAATCAGATATAGACGAGTGTCTGGCTCAGAACGGAGGCTGCGAGCACACGTGTCAGAACACGGCCGGCTCGTTCCAGTGCCACTGCAGACGCGGCCATCGCCTGGACCTGGACCGCCGAGCCTGTGTCCGTAAGTGAGCTCACGTCCGAAAGCGAAAGTGTTCAGGATGCACGGCTGAACGGAATCGGAATCGGAATGGCATCTAGATTAAGGCCTTTTATTAAAGAGAAACGTCCATAAGAGGTCATAAGAATGTTCCTAAATGCAATTCAAGGACGTTCTCAAATATGACCTTAGGAAAATCCAGAATGGAGCAAGAGCAAGACATTTTGGATTTGGACTTAGCGTTATTTTCGGTTATTTCGTTTAATCTGCTTCGAGGAAAAACACAAGGCCAAGCGTTCGGAACTTTTGTGTGTGTGTGTGTGTGTGTGTGTGTGTGTGTGTGTGTGTGTTCTCAGTGCTGGATAGAGCAGTCGAAGCTTTGAGCATCGGCCAGGAGTCGTCGTCTCAGGTGGAGTTGACTCTCCTGACGGATTACGGACCCCCGGAGCGTTACGACGACTACGAGGAGGACGAGGGGGAGCTGCGCGCCGAGAGCGTGCTGTCCGAAAAATTTGGTGAGAAGTCAGGCTAAATCAGGGAGCGTTTTGGACAACACTACTACAGGGCGGGCCTCCATTGTAGCCTCGTACGGATTTGTCATTTAGACCTGGGTTCACAGTGGTTCCTTTTCTGTGGAGGAATTTTGTAGCGTAGTTCCTGCACACGCTTGTGATTTTGGGGTCCGTTTTTGGCCGATGCAAAGCACCAACTTTATCGCTCCTGCGCTCCGTTATGCATAGAAGGGGCGGAGTTATTCAAATGACCCTCCCTGTGACGCGAGAAGAACCGAATACTGGGACTGGATTCACGAATCTCCTTAAATGTGTGTTTCATCTTCATTTCACGTTTAAGAAAAACTCTTAATGCGTCAAATCCTGTCTTGAACTCTTTTGTTGAGAACACGCTACGTTCTTAAATGTTTTCTTAACCTTACGATAGAATCACACTCGTCATAGGCTGTAAGGGTGAAGAAAACAAACAGATTTTCTCAAGATATATATATAGATATATTTCCGAGAATCCTTCTTAGCGTTTGTCTCAAGAACCTCCGGGCTCTAAACAGCGTTTTGGATCCCATCTTGTATTCTGTTTGACAGTGTGGCAGTTGGTAGGTTCTCCAGATACCCAAACGTAGATGTACTAAACACACTCGGGCTTAGGATGAGGACGTACTCTGTGTGAACGCCGAGTCTCTCTGCCTCCCCGCAGTGTGTCTGAACGAAACGTTTGGCTTCGACTGCAGCTTAACCTGCGAGGATTGTGCGAACGGAGGAGTGTGTAACACACACCGGAGTGCCTGCGACTGCCTGGACGGATGGACCGGGATTATCTGCAATCACAGTGAGCAAATATCATCCTAACAGAACTACCTAAAACCTACCTCAGTACTATTACACCGTGCATCTGCATTTCTACCCGTTTTTAATCCGGTTCAAATGTTCTTTATATCGTGCTTTTTACAGCCGAGCATTGTCTAAAAGTCTTATCTGCTTTAGAATTCAGGTGATCCTAATCAGGAGCTCATTAAGTGTAATCAGGTGCTGAGTTTAATCAGATACTGCCAAGCATGTTGATGCTGGATTTCAGAAATTTGGAGATATCCAGAGCTGTAGAGTATTAGTCCGAGTAACCCAGTCAGATAAATACTAAATTAGAGGCTATGTTTTATCACTAAGCCGTTAATTTTTCCTAGTACAGTCCATTTTGTGTGTTTGTGATGCAGCGTGTCCTGACGGCTGGTTCGGCCGGAACTGTTCGTTCCCCTGTAAGTGTAAGAACGGAGGGGTGTGCGATCCCGTGACCGGGAGCTGTCGCTGCCCCCCTGGCGTCGGTGGAGAGCACTGCCAAGACGGTCAGTCAGAAAGCTTTGTCTGACGGGTTCTGTGCTTACCTCGCATTCTCTCTGTTAATCTGTCCTATAATATTAAGTCTTTCATCTTTATCCCCAGGTTGTCCTAAAGGTCTGTACGGGAAGCAGTGCAACAAGAAATGTAACTGTGCCAACAACGGGCGATGCCACCGCACCTACGGAGCCTGCCTGTGCGATCCGGGGCTGTACGGTCGCTTCTGCCACCTGCGTGAGTAGTTGAACGTTTTTCGTTCCACCGTAAAGTCGAGGCCGCCCTGATTGGCTGCCGTCTCGTCCCGCAGCGTGCCCTAAGTGGGTGTTTGGAGCGGGCTGCTCTGAGGAGTGCCAGTGCGTCCAGAAGAACACGCTGGAGTGCCATCGCCGTTACGGCACTTGCGTCTGCAAGCCTGGTTATCGGGGAGAGAAGTGTGAAAAAGGTCGGGAGCACGTTACGTCACTCTGTTCTGAAATGAGATCGAAGCGAATAATAATAGTAGTAAAAATAATAAAGACAATATATCTGTACAGAGTGTGATGCAGGCTTCTACGGGCCAGGCTGTGAGAACAAGTGCTCGTGCCCACCTGGGGTGGCATGCGATCCTGTAGACGGAGTTTGCCGGCGCCAGTGTCCAGCTGGCAAGAAAGGAGAGCACTGTGAGGAAGGTGAGGTCCTACACAACCAGGAACCAGTTTTAGAAAAATCGTTTAGAACGATATTTTAGAACAATCAATACATTGATTAATATACCTACCATATTTGTGTTTATATATTTTTTTTTATCATGAACACTCTTAAAATGTTCTTAGATAAACAGTAAAAAGGTTCCATCCAGTCACTGTGGGCTTTATCATCATCATCATCATCATCATCATTCTCCAGTTTTATTAAACCACAGATTTTCAATATTTTTAGAGGCTGCTCTGAGGAGCTGTTCTGCCCGGCAACCGAGCTCTGATTGGTCCAGCCTGATTGTGACTCAGAAAATGCAGCATAGGCATATTCTTTTAATGTGATGTTCTGCTGGGAAACCCTGCGACGGCACCCTCATGTGGTCGTTAATTTGACGTGTAAGGGAGCAGGTGCCTGAAATGCAACTCTCTGCTTTTACAGACTGTGCAGACGGGCGGTTCGGGATTGTCTGCTCTCAGACATGCGACTGCTCAGGAGCACCATGCGACCCTGTGAGCGGGCAGTGCAGATGCCCCACAGGGAAAACAGGGAGCCGCTGTGAGGAAGGTGAGCTGGCACCGCATGCCCGTCCAGTGATTATATCAGATAAATGTAATTCACAGTATCAGCACTGCAGGAACCCGGCCTGGGTCGGGCATTAAACGCAAACACAAGTCTGTTGCCTTTTCTGCACAGAGTGCGCTGCAGGGCGTTGGGGTGCGGACTGTAAGCAGGCGTGTCCAGTGTGTGAAAACGGAGCTGTGTGTGATAAACACAACGGCTCCTGCCTCTGCCCGCCCGGTTACCTCGGCCGACACTGCCAAACCTGTGAGAGAAATCTCATCAATGTAAGTCATAACTAGAAATAAGGATCCCACTGTAGTCCGAGCTGATCTGTCGTCTGTTTTTGTTTTGAGACAGCGTGTCCAGCTGGGCGTTTCGGTCACGCCTGCCAGATGAAGTGTGCGTGTGAGAACGGTGGTCGATGCCACCCGGTGACCGGACGCTGCTCCTGTGCTCCTGGCTGGATCGGCAACAACTGCAACAAAGGTACGAAACCTGCGTGATTATATTCCGTATACAGAACTGTTCAAAAGTCTTAAGCCACCATTAGATTTGTTGTTTTAGTAATGCTGCAGCTGTGATGACCCAATGTTTTTGAGTTTCTTTCTATATATAGAAATAGGAAATATGTACACAGCATTAAAAAAAAAACCTTTTTTTTAAGTTTTGTAAGTGTTTTAAGAGCAACATGACTTGTGCAGCTCACACGAAACTCCGCTGGAGCACCTAGAAGCCCCTAGTTTTGTACCTGTTTGTATTCTAATAGAGAGACTCCGAAATGACTCTATATGGTCGTTATAGCGTTGCTAAAACAACACATCTAATGATGGCCTAAGACTTTTGCAAAATATGCATATAGGTGAATCCAGGTCCAAATACAAATACTAACTGTAACAATCAGATCAACATCATTCATTGAATATGCGATTAATATAACCAATAGATTTATTGTATCAATTATGCGGTTATAACTAATTTATACCAACTGTTAGATTCGGTTATATTACATTCTATTATTCTATTATGATATTTATATTATACTATTGTTTTGTTTTATATTATATAGTTTGATATTACATTATATTATATTGTTTTATTTTCTATCACATTACATGATATTATATTATAATTATTTATATTATATTATATCATATATTATATTATATAGTTTCATATAATTTTTAATTATATTATTACTATATACTATATTATTACTATTATTATTATTATTTTATTACATTCTTTTCTATTATTTTAGATTTTATTATACTTTTATATTGTTTTATATTCTGTTATATTACATTATATTATTGTTTTATATTATATTGTCATATATCATTTAAATTATTAATTCTGTTATATTTTATAGCATTCTATTCTATAATTTATTACTTTCTATTCTTTTATTTTGTATTATATTAGGCTTTTATATTGATTTATATTATATTATTAATAATTATATTAGATTTTATATTACATTATATTCTTTTATTTTATATTATATTATACTTTTATATTATATCATTTTATATCATTATATTTTATATTATATTACATTCTATTCTATTATTTTATATTATATTAGACTTTTATATTGTTTTATATTATATTATATCACTTTATATCATTATGTTTAAAATTATAATAAATTCTATTCTATTATTTTATATTAGTTTAGACTTTTATATTTTATGTTTTATTTTATATTAGATTATATTATTAATTATATTATATTTTATATTACATTCTATTCTTTTATTTTATTTTATATTACACTTTTATATTATTTTATATAATGTTATATTATATTGTATAATTTTATACCATTCTATTTTATTATTATTATATTGTATTAAATTATATTATATTTACACATTAATGCAGTTCTAACACTATCCTGAACAGTCATGATTTGCGTGTGTGTTTGTGTGTGTGTGTGTCTCCTAACAGGGTGTGATTCTGGACACTGGGGACAGAACTGCACAAACGTGTGTGACTGTGCTAACAGCGATGAAAGCTGCGATGCTGTAACCGGTCACTGTAACTGTGAAGCTGGATTTGCAGGAACTCGGTGTGAGCAGAGTAAGAACGTTCGACCTCGTCTTTGTCGGTTGATTGACAGTTTGTACACCGAACCTGACGTCCCGACTCGTCTTCTCTCTGTCTCAGAATGCCCTGCTGGGTTTTTCGGACCGGGCTGTCGGCAGCTCTGCCAGTGTGAGAACGGGGCATCATGTGACCACGTGGGCGGAGCCTGTACCTGCGAGGTGGGCTGGACGGGAACCTCCTGTGAAAAGCGTGAGTCCATGTTAACTCCACGTACTCTCCCGTTGCTCACGCGGTGTATAGGTGATTGAGCGTTGCCATGGTTACAGCCTGTCCACAGGGATTCTACGGGCTGGACTGCCAGCAGAGGTGCGTGTGCCTGAATGGCGGACTCTGCGATCACCTGGCCGGCAGGTGTGCGTGTCCGGCGGGCTGGCTCGGTCCGAACTGCAACCAGCGTAAGCGTTTTTATTTCGGATCTCCATCACCTCCATCGTTCGTTGTGTTTTGTGTTAGAAGTGGGATTCTGTTCTCGTTGCAGCGTGCCCTCCTGGCCTTCATGGGATCAACTGTTCTCAGACCTGCACTTGCCAGAACTTTGAGAGCTGCCAGGCGGTATCAGGGCAGTGTGTGTGTGCAGCGGGGTGGACCGGACCGAACTGCTCACAGAGTAACGCGTCACTGTCTTTATCGTGTGTGTTTTCAATGGATCCCTTAAATCTAATATTTTGCATTTCCTTAGTGTGCCCGGATGGCTTGTTTGGGCAGGGCTGCAGGCAGAGGTGCCTGTGCCAGAACGGTGGGTTATGTGACCCCGTCAGCGGGCACTGCTCCTGTACCAGCGGCTGGACAGGCGTGGCGTGCGAACGAGGTGAGCTGAGTTACACTGGAAGACGTAAGAACTCGTAAGAAAATGTTACTAAATTAAAAACGACACACACGTACGTTCTGCCAGATTGATTGGCACGCGATTGGCTGATCGGATCATCGGTTGGTTTCACGATACGAGGCCGGCTGTTTAGCAGTTTATTCCAGCGTGTTTTCTGCCTGACTTAAAATGTAAACAAGCTTAACGAAGCTCCACTCCGGAGCTCCCATAATCCGTCCCCAGTTCTCAGCCTGCGCTGTACCAGTCTACTTCAGGCTCCGTTGCACTTTTTCTGTTTCACCCACATCGCCACAAACCGTTGAGTCCAATTACAAAATGAACAGCTGCAAGTCATCCAGAACAAGCTCTAGCAGCCTCCTGGTAAGACTGACCTTATAAACCGTATAAATAACCGAATAACAAGACCTTATACACACAGGAGGTCATTTCTTTCCCAGGTTTCAGCCCTGACATCATCCCTTTTTTCCTGCAGCGGTTCTGCTGACAGATCATTAAATCCTGCGCACCTCGAGCGTAACCACAGTCTCCTGCCTGCATCGGTCAGCTCCAGGTTGTCAGTTGTAGCCCTGTTTTAGTGAGGAAGCACAAATAGCTGCATTAAATGTGTATTTCTGTAGACCTGTCCAAACCACAGGCAGGCTTGGATATGGGTACAACCTCAGACAGGCTTTAGTACAGATTGTTTATGGATTCATACTGGGGTAAATAACCTACCTGATGATCCTGCTGGTTAGCAGCTTCTCATGACCGGGAGAGGCCAAAGTCCAAGAGCGCTAGCGAATATTTGTTTTTTCCATTTCTCTTTCTGTCTTGTGATAGGTTGCCCAAGTAGGTCGGGTCCCTTTTTTGAGTCTTGGTCCTTTTTGGTTCTTCTGTTGTCCTAGGCTTGCTTAGTTAGGGCTTGATATTTTTATTTATGGAACTGGATTGGATCCTATGCTCTGTTCTAAAGAGAAACTAATTTGACTTTGTTACTAAAAGCCCGGCTTTATCCATTTTAAAGTCAACTTTAGGTGAGGAAAGTCTTTGCTTGTTGAGTGAAGTGTATTTTAAAGATTTTACTAGCGGTCTCCGACTTTTGGTCCTGGCTGTGCGTCCGTAAAACATCCCCGCTCCATTTTCCCTTCTTGGGCGACTAACATTTCCTGTCATGTTCCCTCAGAATGCAGCGCGGGACGTTTCGGGCCGGACTGCCAGCAGAAGTGCGAGTGCGAGAATGGAGGTCTGTGCGAAAGTCAGACTGGACGGTGCGAATGCGGGCCAGGCTGGATCGGACAGCGCTGTGAGACAGGTAAGAGGAGAGACCCCTCAGGGGGCTGTTTGCGGGCCGGGGGCAACGAGCCGTACACGAATCTATACACTGAGTGACAAAGTGGCTGTAAGAAGAAAACAAATGTATCTAATCAAAGAAGTTCGTAGCAATAGTTAAAATGTCAGAAACTAACTACATATTGTCATATTGAATAAAGTAGGCGAAATTAATATGCATATCAGCACTATTTCGGCCGATAAACAGAGTCACTTTAGGATCTTGAGTTCTCGGAAAAGTCCTTGGCGGCACATCGTCAGCTGACAACCCGAAAAAGGGGTGGGCATGTCGGGATGAAGAGCCATAGATGAGGCTATCGTGAACATCCAAGGACATAAAGAATAACACTTGTTCTTAAGAACAGACATAAGAAGAACGAAGACGGTTCTTTTTTTTAGGTTCCTGCTCGAGAGCCTGCCAGTGCGTATAAGTATATCACGGTAAAACTATATGAGCGAGTTGTTTCTGTGTTCTCAGCGTGTGCGTCAGGACGGTTCGGCCTGGGCTGCGAGGAGCAGTGCGAGTGTGAGCACGGAGCTTCTTGCCATCCTGTTACCGGGAGCTGTGTTTGCCCGGCTGGTCGGAGAGGAGCTCGCTGTGATAAAGGTTCGCTCATCCTTTAATCGATCAGACCAAACGAGAGAAAATGCTGAGAACTGAGAGGAAACTGTCACTTTCTTACCACAGCCTGCTTACCTGGTACATACGGTACAAACTGTGCCCAGGTCTGCACGTGCCCACCCGGCACATCCTGCCACCACGTCACTGGAGAGTGCGGCTGCCCTCCGGGTCACACTGGCATCGGGTGTGAACAGAGTGAGTACGTTTCAACGTTACAACCACCATGTCCTGTTGGTGCCTCTCTAGTCAACACACTGTCAAAGATTAAGACTGAAGGAAAGATGATCTGCTGGGAAATCAAGTGGCCAAGTGTCGCCCTGGGATCCAAAGAACCCAGCTTCCCCAGAGCGTCTGTCGGATCTGTGGGTACTGTGCCAGGTACCTGGCCCCCAGAGGTCCTTGGTGGCACTGATATTGGTGCAGACGGGTTCAGTGTTATGTCTGATCAGTGCACGGTGCCTCTTCTTATTTATTCTCGTAGCTTGTCTGCCCGGTACGTACGGCCTCGACTGTAACCGAGTGTGCCAGTGCTCAGAGAGGAACCAGCTGTGCCACCCGGTAACAGGCCAGTGTTTCTGCGCGCCAGGGTTCAGAGGAGCCCAGTGTGATCTCGGTAAACGGCACGATTTAAGTACACCGAGTGTATTTGACTTTTTAATCCCTGCATTAGCCCGTCTGATTTACATGCTCCATTCCTAGAATGCGACAGTGGGACCTATGGTCCAGACTGTCGTAAACGGTGCCAGTGTCTGAACGGTGGGGTGTGCCGGGCCACCACGGGGACGTGCGCCTGCCCGCCGGGCTTCATAGGAGCTCAGTGCAACCTCAGTGAGTCGTGTGGAGCCAAATCTCAAAAGGCTACAAAATTTAAAGAGAAATCCTTGCCTAACGCTCACTCTTTTCCTTTAAGCGTGCCCAGCTGGGCGCTACGGGCAAGACTGTGCCCACGTGGCCCTCTGCGGTCACGGGGTGAGGAACGACCCAGTCACAGGGAGGTGTGCGCGCGCGCCTGGACGACAAGGAGAGAACTGTGAACGAGGTTTGACTCGATTTGCTGTCAGATCAAGCTTTTAAATGTTTTTTTTTTTTTGGAAGAGGACAGAGTCAGTTTCCTCGTCCCGCTTGGGGTCGGGCGGCCGTGCCTGCGGTCATGTGGCACCGACCAGAATTCCCCACCCGTCACAGAAGGCGTATTTATACGATGCTTATAATCGTCCTCATTTAAAGCTTTGTGTTGCTTTTTAATGAAACTTTGCCCTAATGTCAAAAATAAGCAAAAATATAATGAATTATTGTAAAGGACTAAAAGACATTAGTAAATAATTTAATCTCTCTAATCTGAACCCAGGCTGGTACGGTGTGAATTGTTCTGAATCCTGTAACTGCACTCATGGAGGAGTGTGTGATCCTGTCTCTGGGAACTGCTCCTGCCGGCTGGGCTTCACTGGAACGCATTGTGAGAAAGGTTAGAGTGTGTTTACACCCCCCCCCCCAGATTATTATTATTATTATTATTATTATTATTATTATATAGACTCTGTTGTGTATTTACTTGTTTATTTTTATTCATGTGTGCTGTTGGACAAATTAATTTCCCCATTGGGGACCAATAAAGTACCGACCGACCGACCGACCGACCGACCGACCATCGTAGATGATTATTATTATTATTAGATTTGTCTTCTTATTCTTACTATGATGATGATGATAATGTTGACAACTGTTTTTTTAATTATACATATCCTACATTATTATAATTTTTATTAATATAATACCCTAGATGATTTTTATTGTTTTTATTATAATATATAAATTTATATATTATATAAACTTGTATATAATAAGTTGTTTTTCTTATTATAATAATTTTTTAGATTATAATTTTAATATATATATATATATATATATTATTTTAATGATTATGATTAAGTAATAATTGTATTAAACATTATTATTATTATTATTATTAATAATAATAATAATAATAATAATACCAATAATTGTCATGTTTTATTCATGCTATTTTAATTTTATTAATGTTGCTTCTGTTGTTGTTTTCATTATTATTATTATTATAAGAATTATTAATAATTATTATTTTAGTTATTATTATTATAATACTCTGTATTCTAAGTGTGTGTGTGTGTGTGTGTGTGTGTGTTTGTTTCAGAATGCCCTGAGGGATGGTACGGCTTGAGTTGTGCACTGCTTTGTGAGTGTCACAATAACAGCACGTGTGACAGAGTGACGGGAGGCTGTGTGTGCGCACCGGGTTACTATGGGCACAGCTGTGAACACTGTGAGGAACACACACACACACACTAACACGAATCCTCAGGTGTGGTCATGCCATCAGTGCTGTGTTGCACAACTCTCTCTGAGTTGTGTGTTTGTATTTAATTGTAGCTTGCCCGATTGGTTTGTATGGGCATCGATGCCAGCAGCACTGCGACTGTGAGAACGGAGCTCCGTGCCACCCGAGCAGCGGGCACTGCGTCTGTCCAGCGGGTTATCAGGGACGACGCTGCGAGAAAGGTTACACACCAGTGCGATTTACACACAAACACTAGATTAAAAGTGTACTGTTCAGTTCTAGAGACGCTTCAAAACACGTTGTTTCATCATTGTTTCGTCTTTTGTTTGTAATTATTATTATTATTATTGTACTTTAGATTATTGTTGTTGTTATCATCATTATTATTATTATTATTATTATTATACCCTAGATTCTGTTGATTATTTTTTTTATTTTCAGTGTGTGAACAGGGCACGTACGGTCCCAACTGTTCAGAGTCATGTGACTGTGCAGAGGGTGCCCCCTGTGATCCAGTGAGTGGCAGGTGTGTGTGTCCTTCAGGGAAAACTGGACTCAGGTGTGACAGAGGTGAGTTGATCTGTGATGTAGAGTTTATTCTGCCCCTTCAGGTTAAGGACTGCAGTTGAACAGCTTTTTCTCGATCTGTGTATCAGACTGTCGGGTGAAGTGGTACGGGCCGGACTGCACGCTGAGCTGTGAGTGTGAGAACGGAGCCGAGTGCGACGGTCGGACTGGACGCTGTACCTGTAAGAACGGCTGGGTCGGCCCCACCTGCACACAAGGTAAAATTACAGAGACTAAATACTCACTCCTAATGTCTAACCTGCCCTACAATGGATCGGCGCCCCGTCTAGGGTTGTTCCTGCCCTCGCGCCCAGAGATGCCGGATGGGCACCGACTGGCCCGCGACCCCGTGCGGATTAAGCGAAAAAAAACGAATGAATATCTACCTTATTATAACTGCCATTTAATGTACTATATTTATAATTCTTAATTTGATTATGTTTACATAATAAATAAGAGTGTACCTATTAATTAGGCCACTTGGTTTCCTTCATACACATTTTCTTAAGGTCCATTAGGTCAGAATTATTTACTAGATAAACCAGAAGTTGATCTGCTCCCTTTAGATGTGATTGTGTTTCAAAAATAATGAAAGGATAGATTTCGATTGTACTTGTTTTAATTTTAAAAGTATTACAGTTCGATAGAATATTTTTTTTCTTACCATAAATTCAAATAGATTATTTTTATTGTATTTTATTAGATTTTATTTTTATTTGTATTATTATATTTATGATTATTATTTCAACCTAGACATTTTTATTATACAAAGATTACATTATTTAAAAATATACCTAATTAAGATAAAGTTGCATTATTATTATTATTATTATTATTATTATTATTATTATTTTATTACTTTTTAATATATATTTAATATACTACTACTAATAATAATAATAATTATTATTATTATTATTATTATTACTATTATTATAATCCACTAGAATATGATGATTATTATGATAATATGATTATTATTGTTAATGTTAATATTTTACTAAATTATATTTTTTTAATTATAATTTCATCCTAGATTATTGTTGTTGTTATTATTATTTAGAATATTATAATTATTATTAATGTTAATATTCTTCTCTAAATTATATATTTTTTATTATAATTTCATTCATTATTATTATTATTATTATTATATGAATAACAGACAAAATAGTACTATAAATTGTATGATTTGTTATTAAAATTACAAACTTACAGGACGTGATAAACATGAGCTAGACTTATTATTATTATTATTAAATGACAAAAAATATTTTCCAAATTATTAAAAAAATCTAAATTGTAATTAAGAAAGACTTACCTTGAATAAGATGACAAAGTGTAGCTGGATTTGTTTCAAATACTTTTTTTTTTCCATTTCAAACAATTACTGGTTAGATTTCTCTCTTAGTTTTATTATAATATTAAGCTAATGAAGTAACATTATGTAAAGATTTTGACCCCCGATTTTGTAGCCTGACTGCGTGTGAGTTAATGTGCTGACTGATGCTCTCGTATCTCTCATGTTCGTAGCTGAAGCTGCAGAGCTGAGCAGCAGGAGGAAAGAGGAGTCACATCAGAGCAGCTGGTTATAGCGGCTCCGCTCCACACAGCAGCCAGACTGAAGCAGCAGACGATCTACCTCCCGAGCCCTCTCTCAGGGCTTTCCTGTCCCGCTTCAGTTCAGAGACTGAATACACCAGTCACTGCCAAAAGGAGCCATGGACTGTTTCGTTTTTTTGGGTTCGTACAGAATCCCAGCCTTGCAGATCTGTCCCGGTTCGCTCCCTGTGCTTTACGTTGGTGATCTGGTTCATCCAGGCCCCTTATAGTATTTATAAAAATGTACACGTTCTCATTATTGTCTTTTAATCTAGATTGTCCGCAGTCGTTGAGTTGTGACGCTTCAGGTCAAAGTGGTGAGTGACAAACGGTCGCTATAGTCCCCAGGAAGATCCTAAACGGCCAAAACCGGAGCAGCTAGGTCAAGACGGACGCTAACATGTCCAGTCACATGTGAGATTTTTCTCCATAACTGGATGGAGAGAGAATCCACTGAGCAGAAAATACCTTTGATCTAAAGCAAGTGTGTGTGTGGATCTTGTCATGAGGACCAAATGTCCTTACAATAACAATCAAACTTGGAATTTTCACTCGAGGACGATTGCTGTATTGTTTTAGAAACTTTTATTAAAGAGATAAGTTTTAAAAATTTTGATTTAGTGGTTTTTAATCCTCCAGTTTTCTTGCGTCGTCTCGCAGTACCACAGCACCCCTCCCCTCTGGCAGAACAACCACACACACACACACACACACACACACAAACCTTAATGATGGTTGTACAAGGGTCATAAATTCCATCAATAATCACATTTGTCGTCGTTCTCTCAGGTTTATTTAAACACTCACTGATTTGTATAACAGGGTGTTTGTGAACAGGAACACCTCCAGCCAGTCCCGTTCATCCTAATCCGAGTGTGGAAGAAACCGAAATAATGAGTGCATTTAGAACTCCACCATTTAAAGTAGGACAGCTAATGGAGGTAGCGGAGTGGTGCGGTGTGTTTCTGATTAATAGCTCGAGATTAAGAAGCAACTATATTGTATCCGGTCCAAGGAACAGAATGAAAGGAGAAGAAGAAATAAAGTGTTATCTTAAACTGAAAACCACAGCAAACAAGCTGCGTTAAAAAAAACATGGGCTTATTCAATGAGCTGTTTTTGCAGAATGGAAGATATGGTGTGTGTGTGTGTGTGAGGGGGGGGGGAGCGGTTGCATTAGTCGCCTTTAAAAGAATGCACAATATCTCCACGATGATCATTGGGACGTTTGAATCCCTGCGTTGTTACACCACTAATACTGTACTGTGGGACGGGACCATCTTACCAATACTGGGTGCCTTACCGTCAGAGTCACTGCCACTTGAGGCAGGAGACAAAATGATTTTTTTATGGTCTGTCCTCTGTGTTTTGTTAGTTTTTTTTGTGTGTCAAGAACTTGTGATTGTATAGCATAAAGCTGGGCCTGTACAGACAAACATCGTATAAATATCATGTACCAGTTCAGGTCAGCACCTTATGATCATGAAACGCTAGTTAGTGTTCGTCCAATCAACGTCTGTTCGCTGTAACGGCCGCTTTAAGAACTATAATAGGACATAAAGATCTGCCTTATAAAGATCCAATTCACTTCTGAACCATGGAAGACTAATACGAGCAAAGGTTTGCGACACCTGCTGGCAGGAAGGAGTGTAACAGCCTGAAAGGAACATTTTGGACGAACGATCCTCCCTACTGCTGATTCACCTGGGCCATCCGGATCCTGTTCGCTGTGTAGAAGCGCCGTAACGGAAACACTGCTCAACACGTCCGTACAGTGACGTCAGAATGGCCTAGATGAGGGACAGGTGTTGACATGACATCCTATAAAGGTATCAAAGATGAAATCCATGGTTTATAACCTATTACCATCACGGCTCGTGGAGCTATTTTATAGCTTATTGTGTTACTAAAAAGGGGGGGATTAAATGTCTGCTTTTATTTCTGATCGATTTTGATCGCTACACTGTTTGCCCATTTGCGTTCGTTCAAGAAATCGGGTTGTGTCGCAGTTTTATCGGACCCCACCCACAATTACGTCCGCTCGTTAAACGCTGCACGTGGGTCCTCATGGCGTAGTGACGTAATCTATATAAAGACCTGCTGCAGGGCGTTCAAGAACTGATTCGATTCCTACGGCGAGTCGATTCTCCCAGCTCAGGTGTAATTTAATCACCTGCTAATTAAGTCTCGGTAAACGCGGCACGTGGGTCATTATTAGGTATTAAG
>JAUZST010046357.1:0-52546 GCA_034779995.1 Parotocinclus haroldoi | reverse complement strand
AAGGGTGGGGGTTTTAGTTGAGGTAGGTGCGGAATAAATGGGTCTTCAAACGGCGTTTGAAGATGGGCAGAGACTCAACTGAACAAGCACAAATAAGGCCCAGTTTGGAACTTTTCCGTAGAAGATTATTTCTTACCACCCTGCCAGGCCAACTTTATGGAAAGCTTGTCAGATTGTTGTCTTGATGTGCAAGGCGATTGGTTGTATCTAACAAATTGTCAGTACACCAAATGTCTATATCAAACATTGCTAACAGGATTGTTATATCAACCAATAGAGCATGTATATATCAACTATCAGAATGGGGAAAATGTAATCACAGTGATTTTGACTGGCAGGCTGCTTTAAGTATGTCTATATCTATATGACTGTGCTAACCATAAAAGCATCTCAGAATGCATATAGATTTGCAGCTGTGATACCATACTGAGATGCAGTAGGTGACAATGCTCTCTGTGGTGGAGTGGTATAAAGTCACCAGAAGCTGTGGGGTAGGTTTTTAAGCGTCCTCTGGAAGAAAAAAACAACAACTAGATATCGTTGTACTTTCTTGCCATGTGTAGTGGTGATAATGAACCATGAGAGGTCTTCAGATATTTGGATGCCCAGAATGTTGATGCTGGACATCCTTACCTCTTTGTATGTATTCATGAAGACTTGAGGGTTTCATCCTTTCATGACCTACTGAAGTTCATTTGTAGATACTTGGACTTCACAGTGTTGAGGCACAGGGAAGATCTGTATAAGTATTTGTAAAATGAAACCAGACCCTCCCATCTGGACCAATCACTTTACTCTTGCTTTACTTACACATCGGACAATTACTCTTAAATCTGGAGCAATCACCACATGCTTGCATAAATAAATGTAATAATAAATGTTTTGTGTGTGGACATGAATGTACCACCTTTAAAATAGTGCTACTAAAGTTCCTGCCTTTCTAAGAACTATAATTGTTACCAGTTCCTGCTGAGAAACAAGGAGGCACTTTCTCTAACACTTCTAAGAACCATGAAAAAGTTCCTCTGGTGTTAAAGTGCCTATAGAGACGGGTGGACAATTCCTGTTAAAAACCTCTGCTAGCTGTTCAGTTCATTCTTTCATTCCTTCCTGGTACACCATCAGGTTCTGCAGCTTTGATTAATTGACTTTTCACAGCACACATGAGTTCTCTGTGTGAGTACGTGTTCATTTTCTGTGCTCGGACCTGAGCTGGCTGGATAGTGTGAAGTCACTGAACAAGGTTGGTTTTGTAGCCAGAGTCAATGGATGTCAATACTCTAGACATTGTTAGTTTTGAATATGTTGCACCTCTTTGTCAATCAGTCGTTTCTGGTTTGGGAACATTTGTTTTTATCCTCAGCAATGTTGTTCACACATGATTTATATATATATATATATATATATATGTAAGCATGTTGTCCCCCTCATCTACAGAAGTCTTAGGCCATCATTAGATTTGCTGCTTTAGCAATGTCTTAACGACCATATATAACCTATTTCAAAGATTGAACTCCACATTTTTTTATTTGGATTTGTCACACCAAAATACTCCTTTTCACTGGTATTCATTTCAGTTTTTTGGGCTTTAGCATATGCCTTTTTACCCTGTTCCCCCTTCTGAAAAAGTGGTTTCTTGGCTGCTGCCCTTTCAAAAAGACCTTCCTTGATCAGTTTGTGATTGAACTGTAAAAGAGTCAACATGGCATCCTGATGAGGTTGCCAGATGGTGCTTTTAATCAATTATAAGGGGAGGGTACACTAAAGCACTGGAGCCTATAGGAACTATTAATACTGCATACACACTTGCTGGTATTTATTGTATTATAATAAAGAGACTGATAAATAATGATTTATGGTCATCACACCATTGATAAAGCAATAGCATACATAATCATAAGGGTGACTTTAGACTTTACACTGTACTATATGTTTGCTCGAAAATTGACCTGTAAGAGTAAACAAACCACATTTTTGTTAGAGTTCCTACCTTTCGGCCCGAAGCGTTCCGCCGTCCTCGCCGATTGCCGTTACAGAGCTATCGGTGAGGCGGTTTATATCTGGTGTTTAATTTACGACCTGATTACGAACATCTGCTCTCCCCGTTACTTAAGTGCGGGTTCTAGCGTTTTTTGTGGCCAGGTCGTCACACACCCACTCCATCTGCGCACTCGACACCGTTGCGATCGCCCTTATGGTCAGCTGGCTACGTCCTGGGGAAACCCCCGAGATCGGCCTCGGCACCTATTGAGTCTCACTCCAGCCATCTGCGCGCTGATTGAGACGCGCCCCAGCTTCACTTACTCACGCTTTACGTGCGGCCTCTGGCGCTTTGGCGACTTCCACAATTTAGTCGTGCCCTCGCTATATGGCGCTTCCGTGATTTATTACGTGATTTATTCGCACCTGCGCTATATGTGCACCCAAGCTCATGTTTGCCCTCTGGCGTTCCAGAGTTTCTTTTTGCCTCGCGATTTGGGGGACTATTGCGATCTGTTTGCGGGTTGCTCCCACTCCGGGAGGCAACACAACGGCACGCCTTTTTTTACCTTGCTTTTCTTATGTTTGGGAGCTCCGCTTTTTCCCCCTTTTAGTTTTGTCTCTATATTATTTCCCCATTATTATTATACGGCGTGGGATTTCTCGGTTCCTGCATCTTTGGGTCCTACCACATATCATAACAATTTGGCAGTTTTGGATTTGTGATGCCTTTAGTGCATACTTGTTATTGCAGGTGAGAGGTGTGTTTTGCGGTGCCACAATGATCTGATTGTCCTAGATGTGGGTGAGGAATAGCTCTGTATGAGTCATTAATATTTGGGTACAATTGATCCAGGGTTTTTGGAACTCTGGTTAGACATGAAAATGTTGGTGGAGTTTTTGAAACACACATCCTAGACTGACCAACAAGCACCCGCTTCAGTGACTCAAAGGATAAGCTTTCTGGTTTTTACTGTTTCAGTTTCAATTGTCTTCGTGCTACCTAGTGCAATTTTAACAATCGTAATAAAAACAGAAGTTATGCACAAGATAGAACAGCCTCGCTCTCAGCTGTGGTGTTATTTGTGCACCAGTCCCCCTTGCTCTTGCTGGACTCCCTTGGTTGACAGAGTGAGAAGCAAGCTAGTTCCACAGCTGCAGCAGGGACCAATGTGTTGAGCTGTGTCTCCATAAAGATTAGTCTACAGTAGCTTCTTCATGTGATCCAGCTAGGCTGCTACTCAAGTTTCATTGATAATGTTAATTGAATATTGTTCACAACTATGTCCAATGTTAAGCAGTTCCCAGGTAGATAAACAGTTCTCCTTTGAAAATAAGGGGGTTGTGGTGGCCTACCAGTTAAGGACTATGGATAAGGAAGATTCATGTTTCAAATTAAACTGCCACCACTGGGTTCTTTATAAGAGCATCTGCTAAATAATATTAATGTAAATTAGTTAAAAAAGAAGAAAAAGCACCAGTTCAGGAAACACCCACCATTTTAATGTAATAACTATATGCACAGTGATCCTTCTGTATAATTGAATCTTTCAGTTAGCTTAGAATAACATGCAAATTTTTTTTTTTCTCCACAAATGAATAAATTAAACACGTTTACCAGAATGGCAAGTTAGATTCAATTCAGAAGGTTCATGGCATTAACATTATTTAAATTAGTTGCCTTAGTTTTAGTGTTTTTGAGATCATCGGTATATCATGTTTGTGATAACAAGTAGTGGAGTTATTAAGAACTCTTTGGTTAAACTCTTGAACTGTCCTGTTGGTTATCATTTAAAAAATCTACACTAACAAGTTTGTGTTAACGAATGACCAGGCTTTTATTGAAGTTATTTTGCATTTCTGAAACATTAATTGATTTGAAGAATCCTGATTTGAGGGGCCCACTCCAATGCTGTCCAGGGGTCCGCAAACAGCCTGGGCGCTGAGAGTCTGCTGGGGTCCTTTAGTTTGAGGCCCAGGGCGACAGGGTCCCAGGGGCTCGCGAACAAGCTGGAGCGAAGCGGGTCCCATGGCGAAGATGGGGGTCGCGGTACCACCAGAGGGTCCAGAGCAGCTTCGTGCCGGGGGCCAGCAACAGCGCCTAAGGGAGCCGGGGTTCCGCGAACGAGCCCGTAAATCAGCTGCCAGGGAAGACGAGGGGGGCAGTCCATAACGGACTATAAAAACGAAACTAAAAACAAACAATGCGCGCACAGACACCGGGACCACTCAAAACGTTACGCAGACAAACGTAACGTAATGAGCCAGCGAACACTTACATGTTCGATCGGCTCATATAACAAAATTAATTAACTAAAATAAAGAACAGGTGCGTAAACTAAAGAAACAAACCAATCGATCGCCGCGGAGAACCAAAACAAACGTCATTAGGGACGTAGGGAGAAAACGAAAACACAACGCTAAGGGATAGGGGTACAATAACGCACCGCGGCGAACAACGCAAAAGGGCTCGCAGTGCGAACCCTAACAGTTTCTGCCTGTTACATAAACTGACCTTGGCTTTTGCAAATGTTTACATAATGTAGTGTATTAAAATGCACAGAAAATATGGCCATGGTGAATATTTCTTATAATCTTTATTTATTTGTCTATTTGTTTATTTTGTTGTGAATACATTATGAACTTATTTGTAAAAACTGGGAATATATTTGATTAGTGTTGTGACTGGTATTGGGCTACATGGATACATGAACCAGCCTTCTGGCATATGGTGAGCAAATAACATAAACACCATAAAACACTTTAAGCTTAGCTAAACACGTTAAGAACAATATAACAGACATGAAAAAAGTAATAATACCATAGGCACAAAAAAGCAAACCAGCATGCTGAACCTGCAGTGGATGTGGGTGGATAGGCGGCTGAGGATGCCAGGACACTTGTTGTATGTAGACACTTGTTCTAATTACCGTTTTCCACTTTTTAAACTTTTTAAAGCAGTAAAAAAGGAGTTTCAGATATTCTTTAATAACAGATTTAACTCTAGTATAAGTCAGTGTTCTGTTGAAATTTCTGCTTGAGTGAAAATAGAAATAGAATGGTTAAGAGTTGGGATGGTATGGACAATGCAAACATAAAACAACCCACAGAGCTCCTTACAATTACTTTTACTTTTACATCATTACAAACAACATGAATCCAGGATATGTAATGTTTTGTCTGATTAACATAATCTTATCTGTAATACACAACAATTCCTGTATTTCAGGCCTGCGAAACATTCCAAAAAAGTGAGGCTAGGGAAAAAAAAAAAATAATGGAATGGACTGAAACTTTATACAGTACGTGTGAAATTATTGTTGATATATATAAGAGACTACAATATTAGAGCAAAAGGAAGTGTACTGGGGAAAGTAGTTATCTTTTTATGACACCTCTAGCCTGGATACAAGATGACATGTGGTTGGTCACTGGAGGCAAATGATTATGCCCACAGAGCTGGCCCTGTAGATCCTCATCCTTGTCTTGTGACACCACTGCAAACAAAGGTGACAGTTGTGGCAAGGTGACAACTGCCAATGGCAGGCCACATAATGGGTGCCGTTACAACAGATTTCCTTCTGCTCTACGGTCAGAGAGGGGTGTGTGGTGAGGTGTTTAATTAAACAATACATTCATCTACATGTCTACCTGAGATCTGGCAAGTTTTGCAACAATCCCATATTTTTTATCTGGGTGGTTATTGTGATTATTTAGTTTTATAATGAGAATATATTGATTTTACATATTGTGTCTGAAAATGGGTGGAAAAGGCTTGAGTGCGCTCACTTGGCACTCTTGTTTTCGTCCAGCGAGAGAGTGAGGAGGAGGCTTTGTAATGTTCACATGAGCTCATTCCTGGAAGAAGCTTCTCAAGGGAAACAACTCTGAGCATGCCTGAGAAAGAATGAGTGAGCCTCAAACACACAAAACATACACAGGCACACAAAAACACATATGCATGGAAGAGCTGGGTAACCATTGGCTCTGCTTTTCAATCTAAATGCAAATGAATTATACCGGAGCTCATGAACAAAAGAGGATATGCAACAAAGAGATGAAAAAGGCCAAGATTTGAGAACATTGGTGTATGTTTAAGAGGTTGTAATTATACATGGCTATGTGAATAATTTATCGTTAGAGTAAATCAAGTAATGATGTGTAGGGCTTGGTGGCATCATGTGAGCATTTGGTATGGGCATGGTGAAGAGTTTGGAGTGTGATTAATTGAGTGTGTGGTCAGGTGCCTTTTATAGAGATAACGAGTTCAAACAGGTGCAGTTAATACAGGTAATGAGTGCCGAATAGGAGGGCTTCTTAAAGAAAAACTAACAGGTCTGTGAAAACCACAATTCATGCCAGTTGGTATGTGATCAAACGCTTATTCTATGCAATAAAATGCAAAAAAAATACAATGTAATTTTCTGGATTTTTAAAGATTCTGTGCCTCACAGTTGAGGTGTGCCTACAATACAAATTCCAGACCTTTTCAGACTTTGTAGGTGGGGAAAATTGGCTGTGTTTCCCCACTGTATATCAGCAATTACTTTGTCCGAGACACTTTTGGCTTTTGAGTCCTCAGCCAAAGAGTCCTTGGAGGTACATCGTCCCCTGATAACTGAAGGATGGAGAGGGTTACTACACTCGGGTGTGGCCTGGGCATTGTGGGACTGGTTTCTGTTAATGAAAACCAGCAGAGTAATGCTAAAGTGGAAGAATAACTTAGTGTGTGGGACTGAACCAGGTACCAGAACACAAGCTAAAAATGAAGTATAATTAGTTATTGATTAAGAGCACATAATCTATTAACAATCACTAATACCAGGTGCAGCACGAAACTTTGGCAGCATAACTACAGAACCAGAAGGTAACAAAGCCAGGAGGGATCACGTGAGACATCAGCAACCGACCTCCCCAGCAATCAACAAGCCTGAGTAATTGCACTAAGGAGGCAGGAAGACAGCAGCCCTAAATCCCAGAAAAACGAATGCCATGTCTACAAATAATTGAGCCTAGTGGTAACATGTACAGAGAAAATAATAGTGGGTTAAGCACAAAAACTTTTGACAGCTTACAGCCTAGATTATTTAAATTAACATATTGGTACTGGTCAGTCAGGATTTGAACCAAGACCGTGCCAATACCTTAATACATATAGTGTTTTCTAGCATATTCAATAAGATATGATCTATAGTGTCAGAAGCTGCACTTAAATTTAATAGAACAAGAAAAGAAACACCCATTATCTGACGATATTAATTAATCATTAAATTCCCTAATAAATGCTGTTTCAGCACTATGACTAGGCCTGAACTCTAACTAACATTTTCATAAAATTGAAATATTGTTACTTTGGAGGTAACTACAGAGAAAGGAAGATTTGAAATTTGTCTATTATTAGACAGCACACAAGGGTCAAGGTCGTTTGTTTAATCAATGGTTTAAGACATTTAACATTTTAAGAGATGCTTTTCAAATATCAAACAGTGGTTCTATAATACTACATATTAATTTTGAAAAAAAAAAACATAGGAATTGGATATTATAAGCATGTTGATGACTTAAATGAGCTGATCAGTGATCTGAAAACCAAAAAAAAACATATTGTTTGCTTTAAGGTACAGGTGTGGACATTATACCAAGGAGCTAGCCTTTTACCCTAATACATTTGACCGAAGCAGGAGCAACATTATATAGATTTAAGCGAAATATACATTTTAATTAATTGCTCACACACTCAATAATATTAATACTATTAATATCAATATCAATTAATAAACGCAGCTGGAGTATCAGAAGTAATGATAGAAATGAAAGCTTGATAACAAGGGAGTATTCAGCTTTTATTAAAACATGTAGCTCAAACACTAAGAGAAACTAAGATCAGTGATTAGGGCATTTACATTCACTTCTTTGGGTGGCCGTGCATGACTAGCAGCAGACAGTTGGCTAAGCCATATTGTATGCTACCTGACCCTGGCTCTGGATAGTCAGCCTTATTTACAGAACAAAAGTGGCTGTTCACAGCTGATTATAGGATGTTAGCTAAAGTCCTTCAGGACACTCGACCTGTCTCTGAATTCCAAATGTAGAAATGTTAGATTGACCCTTCCCTGGGACTTCTAGTGTTAACTAATCCTTCCATAAGATTATGGGCAATATTGCAGGAGATGAGAGCAGCAATTTCCTGAGTGGGATGGACATCGTCCCGTCCTAAAAGGCCAGGCTTGCCCTCAAAAGTTGTCCAATCCAGTTGTCCAATCTATAAAGCCCGCTTTACTTGAATAACCAAAATGGAAGTGTAATGAACTGGTCAAAGTACCATATCCTCAGATCAAATCAAACAAACAAGATTAAACAGGCTGCACTCAACTGACTGAGTGGCTCATCATTGTGGGGTAGTGGGTTTGCTTCAAATTTAGACAGTGTGTTGACTTTTGTAAAATCCACACAGAACCGAGCTGCATTAATCTCTGTGGGATTTCTTGATTACTCCCAGTTTAAGTGTGACACATCTGCATGAATGATCTCTATCATGATGGATTTTTGGGATCCTGTCTGGGAGATAAAATGGAAGCCCTTTCAAACAATATTGCTTGAGATACTGATATTAGATAGATAGACAGATAGATTCAACTTTATTGTCATTGCTCAGGGCAAGTACAAGGCAACAAAATGCAGTTAGCATCTGCCAGAAGTGCAAATAGTAGCAATGTGCATTGTCAAATAGTGCAAATATGAAAAATATAAGAAAATATGTGCAAATACAAACAAATTGTAAAATGAATTGTACAATTACAGATACAGTGCAAGTGGCAGCATTGTGTATTTTGACAATATTTTAAAATTATGATTGCCTATTCCTGGGTCCACTGATACCTAATGTGTATCCCCTTTGATACTATGCAGTACACTTGTACTTGATCTCATCTTGTGCCCTGACATCTCACAACTTACATAGGAATTGGCATTTCCCTAGCTGTAGTGGAGCCATTGGGTGGCACCTGTGTGTGGTTAGAAAAAAGTGAGGTGGGAATTGAGCAGAATCCCTTTCAAAAATGAGGGTTGGAGCAGAAGGAGAGTATTACATGTGTAGGGGAGGGGCTATGGAGGAGGAATTCCCATATCTCACTGCAAGGCTGTAGGACGGAATGTGTTCCAGTACCACCAAGTCAATGTTGTCATCACTGTCAAGCGAGAGACTGGAAACTCTTGTTAATGTTGTTTGTGCGTCTTTATGGCCTGCTGCCAAATTACCTTCTTCACGTTGTTCTAAACCAGCTGGGTTTGGGCCGGGAGCTGTTGAAGGGCATACTGGGTTTCCACTGTCAGATATAAATGTAATCACTACCAACAGTGTGGCTGTGCTCTTAAACAGCTCCACAAATCTTGTTCTGAGGCACCATTTTGAACAGCATGAGCAAGGGGATGCCTGGTGGTCCTCGACCTGCAATCTGTGCTAGGTCCTCATACCACTGGAGTCTTTTGTATGCCAGCGAGGGACTTAATTACTATCCCTAAGGGTGAAGCTTCCATTGTGGTGTAACATCCTGTGAGTCCTGGGTTTCAGCACACTGTAATAGCTCAGTGTCTGTGTTCTCTCACTGTGTTACTGAACACTCCCTCCACAGACAGATGCAACCAGTTCATAGCCACTCTCCTTCCCACACCATATCCTCTCCACTTGCAGCTGTGGCTGACTTTGCCTTCTGCCTTCACACACACTTTCTCATGGAATGCAGTTCACAGACAGATATCCTGACATTTTCCTTTAGAATTTGCTGGTTTAATTCAGAATTAATTGTTCCATCAATAGCCTTCTGACTTGTCCACATGATCTTTAACATCTGGAATTCTCTCTTTTTATTTTCACCTCTGCCATGTACACCATTGTTAAGTATTTTCCTGATGGTCGACTCATGAATATTAACATTATCAAGCATGCCTTCCTTTGGTTATCAGTTACTCTGGTTTGCTTCATGACCTTACATACTACACTGCTCAAAAATGAGTGGATATGTAATTATTGGATATTTTAAAATGAAATATCCCCTTATTTTTGTGAGCAGTATATTAGATGGTTAGAACGTGGAGTGATCTTTTTGGCTGATCATTAATCAGAAGGATACCAATATTTTTGAATTATATTTGGTGGAGTCCAAACTCTTTAGATATGGTTCTGTAGTCCTACCAGCCTGATGCACATCAACAACTCTTGAGTTTCTTAGAAATAGCCTTTTTTCATGCCACTATATACTTCACAAACATGTTGTGAACGTCATACTTTGATACACATCAATGATTGAAAACGATAACTTTATTAACTCTAGAAACCATGCACCATGATGGTTAACAAAACAAGGCTAATGCTAATTGATAAAGCTAACTGAAAAAACTGACAGTGATGGGGCATAGACAGGATCAGATTGTATAGCAGTTCTTGTGAGATCCTTTTCGTGGCATATGAACATACTGGGTTACAATGACATGCTGGATGACAAAGGTGAATCAGAATGTCAAAAGTTTAGTGACATAACACATGTGAAAATAAGGCTATTGAAGAGGTATTGCTTATTTGTTAATTAGCATGAGATTTTTATGACTGAACTGAGTTTAAGCATACATTCATAATGGTATAACAGACTCACAACATTTAATCATTAACTACTTCAATTAAAGCAGTTTTGGGACCTTGAGGACTACATAATGGCTGAAAGATTTAATGGCTATAATTTCTATGGTAATTAATTAAAGTCACAATCAAACCTTTTTCCAAAATATTGGAACTGAAATTGCTATTTGATATTGGCCTGTGATTAGACAATCATTTTATTTTATTAAGCCTGCAGGCTTGAAGAGGAAAGGCACATCTTCAATGCAGTGGTAAAATCTGCAGAGTGTTAACCACAGCTGAGCTGTTTCCAAAAAACACATTTTTTAAAATCCATTTGACTTTCGTTTCAAGTGTTTAACTGCACTTGGGCGCCCTCATCGTGATATAGCTCAGCTCCAGTCTGCTATATGTGCATCAGCGCAGCATTATAAAGCTAGTATAAAGGTAATTTCACATCGCACATCACTTTCGTTTTCATTTACAGATTAGAGTAACTGTAAGTATGATCATATTTAAAAAGTAAAAAAGACCAGTTAAAGGTTATTAACTTTTATCAAAACACCAATTTTTCGAATATATCAGCTCCACTAACAATATAACTGCGTTTTATAGTTCTACAATTATAGAGGGTAGTCATTATGCGACTCTGCATACTTTGTTTACACCCTGTTCTTTAACAGGATGCTAACAGGATCACCATAGAGCGGGTATTATTTGGGTAGTCAATCATTCTCAGTTCCACAGTTACACTGATGTGGTGTGTTAGTTTATATTGCAGAGTTTGTATAGCATACCATTCTCAGCAGTGCAGCAGTTATTATTCATCATTTTATGTCACACCAGTGGCTATTCATGACAAGAGCAATGCTATATTGACACTAATTACACACTAGTCTAACCCAGGGGTCAATTTAGATTGACCACTGAACCTGATTCTTGTAAATGGAATGTGTCACTGACATATGCAAACTAAACGCAGACTTTGGCTGGATGAAGTGCCCGCTGGTTGGCCGAAGTGCTGGAGATCTGTCTGATGGCAATGGCTGGAGCCTCGAGGGTTCGCAATGTGCCGAGTAGCCGAGGGTGCGCAACAGCGTCTCTGGTTCCGCGGGATCCACAACAAAAGTGGCTGCAGAGCCAGGGGGGGTCCACATGACGGCAATAATGATAAAATAAAAACGAACAAAAGAGAGCCTGAACAAAAAGTAAATAAAAGAACATAAAGGGGGATGAAAAAAGGACGCCTTTCAAGAGCCAGGGATCCAAGGATGGCCTTTGATGGCCAGGGGCCATCCAGGGACTGCCCTTTATGGCCGAGGATCGAGAAACGGCCACAGACGGCCGTGGATCCAGGGCTGGCCTCTTTAAGGATCCAAGCACTGGCTTTGCTTGCTGCAGATCCAGGGTCAGCCCCTACCAGCCACGATTCCCGTGCACCATCAGCTGCCGGGGAATGCCAGCAGCGGGGTCCATAAAGGACTTAATGTAACAAAACCAAAAGTGCACAGAATGAGGGAAATTAAAGCAACATATGTAACGCAATGAGCCTGCGAACACAAATGTGATCGCCGGCCTTAAATAATCAAAATGTAATCAACAAAAGTGAAAACAGGTGCGTAACAAAGGAAACTATTCAATCAATTGCCGCAGTAAATGAAAACAAGTGCCATAAATGGCGTATGGGGAAAAAGCAGAAAAAGAACACTAAGCTGAGCAGGGTAAAATAGCACACCGTGGTGAAAAAGGAAAACGGGCTCATGGCGTGAGCCCCAACAGCTCTGACTTGGAATGCTCTGATGTGTAGGCATTACATCCGCAGTGGCAATCCTTCACAATTAAAAACCTCCAAAGTATGGCAGCGTTTTACTCTTTACTTGGCCAAAAGTTGGCAGAGCTGACCTTTCCCAGCACAGAAGAACTTTAGTTATGACACCACACTTAAAAGTGAGGTATTTTCTCTCCCTGGATGATGAAAGCTTGAACCCATTCACCCTACTGGGAGCCCTTTTCTAATACCGGATCATACAGACTCCAAAATGCGAATGCTCTTATTAATAAAAGTGTCATGTCAAATTTTTGTATCAAAAGTTTCATTACTTTTTTTATTGTTATTGTACAGTTCAACATATATTGGGGGGTCATGATGGTACAGCAGCTAACGCAGTCGCCTCACAGCTCCAGCACCCCCTGGTTCAATCCGGATGTGTTTACTCCTGGTACTCTGATTTCCTGTGTGTTAGGTTATGCTACATGATATGATATATTTTATATATATATCCACAACATGGAAGAGTTAATCAGCGTCAGTAAAGGCAGGATTTGGTCACCAGAACCACAAGTTGAAAACAATTTGCAAACAAGCGAACCCAGGCACAAGCAAAAATGAACAATGAACAATAAACAATGAACAAAGCAGTGGCAGCAACATCAGAATCAGGTTCATTTTGCCAAGTATGTTTTCACATACAAGGAATTTGTTTCCAGAAGTTGGTGTCTCTCTAGGTACAGTCGTCAACAAATAATTTAGGCAATATACAATTTACAAATAATATACGACAAACAATATACAATTAACAAAGAGTATACAACAAACAATGTACAGACCTAAGGTACAGGAGTGTTGTAGTGCAATGTTCATGGTTATTGTATGAATTGTGGTGTTTATCAGTTATTTTGATTAGAAACCGTTTGTTTGTCTGGTAGTTTTTGTGCACATGGATCTGTAGCGCCTGCCGGAGGGGAGAAGTTGGAAGAGACCTTGTGCAGGGTGAGAGGAATCTGTAGTGATTTTCTCTGACTGTTTCCTGGTTCTTAAAGTGTGCAAGTCCTGGAGGCTGGGCAGGGGAGCACCAATGATCTTTTCCGCTGTCTTTACTGTTACTCTGCAGTCTGTCCCTATCTTGTCTTGTGGCAGTTCCAAACCAGACTGTGATAGAAGAGCACAAGACAGGTTCAGTGACTGTATTGTAGAACAGTTTGAACAGCTACTGTGGCAGTCCATGATTCCTCAGTTGGCGTGGAAAATACATCCTCTGCTGGGCCCTTTTTAGGATAGAGTTACTGTTCATCTCCCATTTCAGGTCCTGGAAAATGGCTGTTAACATATCAAGTATCAAGGCAACTACTGCACATTAAATCCTCTATAAATAAAGTATTCTTCAAGCACAGCGGGCATTCAATGAGCATGGCCAGCATTTGCCGAACAATTAAATGAGCATTTTGAGCAATGCTCATATCATGATCAGAAGCGAGTGTCAAAGTGAGTATAAAGGCACCGAAAACACACAAGAAGCTCAATTATTACCGCTCTCACATGTCAGTTTAAATGAGGTTTCGGACATGATGTAGTGCCAATCTCTGGCACGTTCAGCTCAACTGGCGACCAACATATGGGACGTGCACACAAGGGGGCACAAACAAAAGCACAGAAATATGAGTGATATGCAGCATATGTTGGAACATAACCTCTAACCTAACTCCTTGTATGATATGACGGGTACATACTACCAACTGAGTGTTGTCATTAAAAATGACAAAAATTCTTTTTTTTGACAAGGGTAATGCATATATTCAGGACTAAAGACAGAATCTTTGGAGAAGCGAGTTTGCTTTAAAACACCAATACAATTTCACAATAATGTTTCCTGCTATAATGTTATAACTATGAACAGAATATCCAACGGCTGTTTGTTTTTGAGGTTTGTTTTCTAGACTGTTGATCTTCAACACTGTTATTATCTTTAATGGAAGTTCATGATCAAAGCTGAGACCAGCAGTTGCACCGTCATGAAGGCTGCACTTTTTCATCCTGTTTTGTCTGAACACAAAGCTGCCTAAACGTGTCTCTGACAGTGCGGCTGCAACACCTCTTTTACCTTTGACCAGTATTTGAGTCCAGAACCGCATTTATTATTCAGATTAAAACGGCTTTATTCAAGCTGTTCAATGTTCGACAGACATGAGGAAAGAGAGAGAGAGGGAAATACAATCTTCTTGGCTTAAGCAGCAGCGTTGAAACAGAGGAGAGACGGCAGCTTTGATCTTCTGTATTAATTACAGCCTAATTGACGGAATTCTCTCTTGCACACCTCTCTAAGCTCTTTGAAGCTTTCCACCATTCAGGTCTTTGAATTCCCACCATCCATTTTGCTCTCCTCCCCTTACCTTAGTAGCATAATGTACTGAGATCCTCAGTCCTGTTCTTCATATTTCCATTAAACCCACAACAAAAAGCTATTGGGGTATTGAGGAAGAGGTGGGATGTAAAATTTAGGTGTGTCAACCATAAAAGTGCTCAAATAGAGCGGGCAATAGTGCTTACTCATTAAGAATCACTTCTTCTAGGGATGGAGTTGACTAAGGGATGCATATTTAAGGACGTGATTTTGGAAGGTCTCCAGAGCTGATGAGAGCCAGCAGTTCAGAAGCCTGCTGCTTGCTTAGCTCCCATCTGGACAAGTGACAACTCAGCTCAAGTCAGATAAACATGTGGCACTGAAAAACAACGGAGCGATTTAAATATTTCTGGTAGACCTGGGGGGTTTAAAAGCAGATAACACCTGTTGGATCACTTAAATAATCATCTATGACTTCTTTGTACACTGTGGTATAGATGAGGTGATACAAAAGTCAGAATTCCCTTTATGAACATTGTAGAATTAAATAAATAAAAAAATTAGGCATTAGTGTGTCGACCCCTATAAATCGGGTAATGATAATAAAATAAACATATTACCACATTTCTACATGGCATACGTCACACTGTACTATTTATAGTAAGGGCAGTAATTCAGTTTAAAGAATCTAAGCTGTGAAAGATACAGTGGTATTAGTGCAATAGTGTGTAATGTGCAGTGATACACACAAGAGACCAGGGCTGAAGAAAAAGTTGAAAAAGGGCAGTTTATTTACAAAAAAATACATCCTTTAGTGGGTGTGGTGTTTGAGTGGCGAGTGACGGTGATCCCAGTGCGGTGTTCCAGGTGAGGCTTGCTGATAAACTCCTAGGCGAGAGGTGAGGAGGACAACTGTGCCGTAGTGAACATGCCTGCAGATCATCCAGTAGGGCAGGGTCAAAAACCACAGCAGCAGACTTGAAAAAGGCAAAGCAACAGGGTGCATCAACAAAAGTAGCAGCATATATAAGTTGATCCAATGACTACAAAGTATAGCAAGCAGCATTGTCTTATCAATGTGTACACACTGACGAACCAGCAACTAGTCACATGCCGATAGAGGGAATGAGCCACCACAATCTATTGTAGTTGTAGTGTCTCCTGCAGGACCCAACTACCGCCACAAGATGTCGCCAAAACTGCCCCGAAACAGAAATAAATCACAGCAATGCACAACACTAATTCACAATGAAGAGAAAGGGTGGGAGAATGGGCACACCCCTAACACAGTGAGAATGGTGGTTAAAGAAACCAAACACTACAATCACAGTATTAAGTTGCAGACATCAGTATCTTTTTGAGGTCATTTTTATTCTTGGGTGTAAAATGCTTCAAAACCAACAACCAATACCATGTGATGTCTTCTGACATCAGTCTTGGTTATATGGGACTGTGGTGGTTTAGTGGTAAAGGTACTGGACAAAGTTCAGGGTTCAAATCCCAACTATGCGGAGCTGGTACTGAGGGTCTTTGAGCACAATTGTCTAGGATGTAAGCCTGTACCAGGTACGTGTCAACAAAATGTAAATGTACGCTGCAGATTTTTCCCACTGTGACCCAATAGGTTTTGGATTTTACTGTTCAACAGCTTGTAGTAGATTTCTTTATTTCATTATTTTCATTCGGTTTCACACTTCTTAATCAAATTTAGGATCACGAGGAGCTAAGGGATAACAGGTAGGATATGGCGCAAGGCAGGAATGCAAAATTAAGCATGGTGGGTAGGGTACATACATACACACACACACAAACTAACAATGGGATACCTAATGAGAGACCTAATGCATGTCTTTGGAATGTGGAGAGTTATAGTCTAGTCACTTGTACTACTTGGGCACACAGCTTGTATTACAAGAAAACTAATTCCATCGGTCACTGGCTAACCAATAGCAGCTGTATTTGAGGTAGATGCACGAAACTTGGGGCATTCCTAAAAGTTCAGCAACTGCTGTGCTACTGTTTTTTTTTCAGGAATTTTACCCAAACAGTTTAAGGTCTTGTTCTCATACTCAGTCTAAAGAAAAATGTATCGATTTAGCTGAAGCTGGAACTGTCTGTGAAACTAGAGCAGTGTTGCTCGGTTCTTTTTTATTGAACTCACACAGTTTTCTTCTTCAAATGTACATGTTTAAATAAAAATGTAACATTAATTAGTAAAAAAAAATGTGATACGATTGGAATCCGTACCTGTCCAAATTGGTGTTTTATTAATATGACAGGTGTTACCAAGTATTGGAGAAATGCCATGGAACTAATTTAAGTTTTAGGAGCTTCTTAGTAAGAGCAACACAGTTGCACAGCTCCCGAACCCTGGGTTTAAATCCTGGTCCGATCATCGCCTGTGTGGAGTTTGAATGTTCTTCCTGTGTTTCCTCTGACTAATTTTGTTACCTCTCACATTCTGAAGAAAGGCACTAGGTCGTCTCTGAAGTGTGCGTGTGTGTTTGGGGGCGTTCGTCTACCTCTCATTGGAAATCAAAGAGAAGACAAAGTGTTAATTGACAAAAAAATTTTATATTTAAATATAAAGCCAGTAACACAGTTCAGTTGCGTGCTTTGATGGTACAGGATCCATCCATGTTGTGTTGTGTAGTGTGTTATTGTGTAAAATGGCTTGGATATTGAGAATAATGGTAACCGGCATGTTTTTTCCTATGAAGCTGACATGTGGGACAAACTGTAGAATGAGCAATTTACTGTACAAGGTAAAAAACATCTAGTAAGCAGCCAAATTTATTACTGTTCTTTGAATAATGATTAGAATTTAAAAAACACCTCATTTGTGTCACATATCAGTATTGTCATAATTCCAGTTGCCTCCAACATGCACTCACAATTGCAGTCAGCATTGCATAAACTCCAGGCTTCTTAATCGAATCCTGTTTCCTAATAATGTGCCAAGCCTTTTTTCATGTAATTAGTTAACATTGATGCATTGTAATGATCCTCGGAAGTAGTCTAATTAGATTTCAATTATTAATGAGAAACTTATGGTTAATGAACTTTCACTGAGCATGTGAGATGTTCACACACGCATGAGAGCACGCACACACATACACACACACACACACACACACACACACACACACACACACAAAGAGAAACACACAAAGAGAAACACACACAGTTTGTGCGATATTCAGTAGATCTATACCTCTATTACATAAAAAGGATGGTATAGCTTGTGTGTTCAACTGGAATAGAGTGTGCAGATCTTGAATGTGTGCAATTTAATATAGTTTGAACCATTGGATCTGTGATGTTGGCTGAAGTCCAAGAAGTGTCCTCTTTTACATTTAATCTCTTCTTATCTATCCATCCATCTGTCACCACTCTGCTGTCTTACTCCTGCCAAGTGCCTGAAAATTGCATTCTTTTTTAACATCATAAAAATATTAGAACGGTTGTTTGATTTGTTGTACAATGCTAAACTGCATGTGACATTGCTTATCTTAAGCAAGTTTTCAAAGTAAATTTGATTAAAACAAGTAATGTGATTATTAGCAGAGTATCTCTGAGTGCCTTCCATATCTAAACCCTATCCAATAGGGCTGAAACATCTATTGTATCAGCTTTGATGTTGCATTTTCATGCACATTTGTAAGACTACAACGACTGCAATAATAATGTTTTGTTGGGATTGTTAATAATGCTGTGCTTAGTCTTGGTAGAAAACAGTTTTTATATAGCTATACCTGCATAACTATTATTATTATTATTATAATTACTATGTTATTATATAACATCAGAACTATTAAACCCCCCTCACTTTCAAAGCTATTAAAGTAATCTACCATATTCTTGTCAATGCTTTTGTGTCTATTTGTCAAAAGGGTCATTCATTTTTTTATTATTGATACATTTGTCTTAGCCATCACCAGGTCATCCTGTAAGTCCATTGAAGTAACACAGGGTTTTTCTCTTGTATGCATGCATTGTCATTTTCATGCTAGCCTAGTTGTGACTTTTATTTTGCAATATATATATATATATTATATATAAATATATATAATGAAGAATCTGGAAATCTGCTCATAATGAATCTCTTAATTAGAAATCAATTAATACTGAACATGTTCTTAGAAGTACTACAGGCAGTACATGACTGAGCTACCATAATTCATCACTGATTAAGAAAGGCATCTTTTTGAAGGCTTCTAAGGCAAGCACAACCACTGTTCAACAGAAGACTGACTTTTCATATCTGAGGGTAGTTTCGAACACTATCCATAGGCCCTGGTATAATAAAATACCAAATAAGGAAACATAAAACACTCATTACACGAGAGTTTTGATGCACCGCATTAACCACTCAGGGGGCTCAGAATTCCAACTGGTGGCTATGTAAGTGACAACAATTTGTATTTAAATTTGTCTTCTGTACAAATTATCAGACATGTAATTTACATCCCAAATTGATCTCAGTGAAATTGCAGAACAAGAACTGTTAGTTAAATCAAGAGCAGGAATGCAACTATTACACAAAGAAAGGCAATATGGCCAAACTTGTGAAACCAATTATGTTGGTAAAACAAAAAGCCCAATTAAGGAAGATAACTTGCTGATCAGGTGGTGCCACTTCAATGAGCTAAGGTGATGAGGTTAAGGTACTATCCAATGGAGCAGAAGGTTCAGGGTTCAAACCCTGCCTCTGCCAAAACTGCCGAAAGTCGAATCCTCGGGTTCTATTGACTGTCGAATGCATGCAGATTTGAAGTACTTTTAAGTACTTTGCCTCTATAGCGTGTTCACCTTCATGTAAATGTAAAATGTTCCCCGGGCCATGTTATTTGCCAGTATATTTGCAAGTACCTATAAATTTTGTTTGTTTAGTTTTTTTATTTAACATCACTATCAGCATCAGTGGCCATTTCACACACATAAGGTTATATTTATACACAAGAAAAATATACAAAATAAAGAACGTTTGCCTCATGAATAATATTCAATAATAATATACTGGATATACTGGATTTGGAGGAGGGCTGCTGATAAGTAAGCCTCCAACACCCACCACCTATTTCCGCGACACGTATACACACTTATTTTCAGAACTGGAGTTCCTAAAATGAGTTTTCAAACCACCATTTGTTAGCAGGAGATTCAGAAACCAGATTAGGGTAATAAAATATACCTATACATTCTAGAGGGAATACAAAGTTTGACTGTGTAACCTTACAGTTAATGGTCCAGCTATGTGTTATTTACAATTAGTGGGGATATCCTATTCATACATTTCCATGTAACATTAATTTTCAATTTGCAGACATTTCTACATCTCGTTTTTCTGCATTGCCTTCACTTTCTGTATCACTAAAATACTGTGCCATAGTCCCAAGAGACATCTGAAATTAAACATGGTAAGCTCTGGTTGGAAAAAAAACATTTAGGGTAACTGGTTTGTGCCTTTTTTTTAACCAAACCATGTTTTATTACAAGCCTGTTCCAACATGTTTCCTGAGTTATTCAGAGAGAAATTGGAGAAAAGTAAGAAAAACCTAGACTCACTAATCAGAATCTCGGAATTCACTGACAGCCAGACAGTGCTAATGTCGACCTGCTTTTCAGCGTCTGACGTTCTCTTTTTCCACTTACACATACACACACTCCAATTTGTGGATGCACTGCCTTCTTTCCCTTTCTTCAACAGTGGCCTGTGCTGGGTGCACTATGTAGGGCAAAATAAATGAGTTAGAGCTATTCTTAAAGTGCTGTAACCCTGTACACTGCCCACTTGGCTCCCCTCCACTCACATCTTGCGTGCAGACTCTGTAAAAAAAAATCAACCACAGGAGAAAATAGAAACTAATGTGCAAATGTCTGTGAGGGGAGTAGTTGATTGCGATCTCCCCACATTGATACAGCGATATGACAGACCATGGATACGATTAAAATAATGTGACATATTTCATCCCACTCCACCATCTGTTCATTAAACTACTTCATGTAGGCAGATTTTTAAATGTAACTGTTTTGCAGGATCCAAATTACTAGATCTTCAGATGAGTGTAGGTTTTGAATAATAATTAGAAAATAAAAAACAAATATAAGTTGACAACATTTTTTATCTGTGCTAATAGTGCATGTGTCTGTTTGCAGTTGGTGTACAAGCCCTGGCTCTGTGCTCAGTACTTCCAGAGCTATCAATCCAGCTGTAGCCACAAGATCCCATGTAAGCAGTACTGCCTTGAGGTCCAGCAGAGATGTCCCTTCATATTGCCTGACAATGATGACCTTATACATGGTGGTACTCCCAGTTTTATATGTACAGGTACGTACTGCTTCAAACAGTTTTTATACAACCCCAAATAAGAAAAGTTGGGACAGTATAGAAAATGCACATCAAAAACACGCATTGTTTTACTTTGACTTTTATTTAATTTCAGACAGCATGAACCTGAGATATTCCATGTTTTGTCTGGTCACCATTTGTTAATAAGCATCAATTCCGCATTCCAGGCCTGCAACACATTCCAAAACAGGTGGGACAGTAAAACATTTTCCACTTTGTAATGTTGCCATTCCGTTTCACCAAACTTGAAAGATGTTTTACCAAAGTTAGACAAAGTATACCAAGCAATTTAGTGTCTCAAGTTCTATTTTGTTCCATTTGTCCTGCAAACACGTCTTAACGTGCACCAGTATGGAGTCGTCATGTCGCATTTTTTGATTCAAAATCTTTACTGGCGACAGGTCAGGATTGCAAGCAGGCTAGTCCAGTACCCATTCCCTCTTCTTCTGCAGCCATGTCTTGATGTGTGCAGCATGTGACTTTGCATTGCTTTCTTGAGAAATAAATGGAATTCCTGTCCAGGGAAAGATGCAGCATATGTTGCTCTAAGATCTCAATGCTTTTTCGACATTAATGCTTGCATCACAGAAGTGAAAATAACCTTTGCCAAGGGCACTGATACAACCCCATACCATGACAGACCCTGACTTTTGAACTAGTTGCTAACAGTCTGCATGGTCTTTTTCCTCTATGGTCCAGAGCACACAGCATCCATTTAAAAAAAAAAAAGAAAACTTGGTATATTGATTAATCTAACCATAATACATGTTTCCACTGTGTGATGTTCCATCCTAGATGCCTCTGAACCCAGAGAAGTCGACACAGCTCCTGGATATGGTTAATACGTTTTAAGTTGCATTTGTGCACTTGCACCCTTGACCTTTTCACACTTATTCCTCCTGATTCCTTGAATCTTTAATGATATTATGCACGGTAGAGGGAAAAATATGTTAATCACACCTATACCTTCTTTATGGTACATTTGTTTTTGAACATTTCAATAAATTTTGCATTTGTTGGCAAACTGGAGATCCTCTGGCCAAATTTGCTGATCAAAGACTCAGCCTTTCCTGGCTGTGAACTTTCACAGTTCTACTATGAATTTTTGATGGTAATTTGCTCAAAGGTTAATGGTTCTATGGTTCTATAATTTCATAGTACAATTGTAAACTTGATTGACTATGAACTGACCAAAAATCATTTTACTATTCTACTATGGATTTTGATGGTAATTTGTAATATGGTAACTTGTTCAAATGTCTATTATTTCACAGTACATTTTTGTCTTGGGGGATACTGCTTTTCTACTGAATCATAATTATATTCAGCTGTTTAAAATCACAAAATTATTTATTTTTTTTCCAGATTCTTTATTAGCTCTAAAACTGTCCCTTTTGTGTTTCAGGCCTGAAATGCAGGAATATATACAAATTAAAATTTGCAATTAAGTTGACCTGACAAAACATGAATAATCTCAGGTTCATGCTGTCTGTAATGAAGTAAAAGTTAAAGTAAATATAAGGTACTGTGTGTTTTTTATATGCAGTTTCCATACTGTCTAAACTATTTCTGATTTGGGGTTGAATAAATATTGGCTGTATTAAACTAAAAGGTCTGAGAAACTTTTCTCATTATGAGACAAAAATTATTTGTTTATGGAACTTGCTCAACGTTAAATAAATATCAGGCATATGATTCAAGTAAAAAGTTGCAACTGATTTGATAGATATATTGTTGTGACTTATAAGGGATACAATACAAACCTACATAATAGGTTCAACAATGTGCTTACAGGCATAACAGCAGATTTACAGTAGTATTTCTCAGAGTGTTTTCTATTTTGTATTTTTTTCCACATTTAGTGCAATGTCATATAGTACAAATGATACAATCACCATGACAAGTTCAAGGACACATTGAGACTTTAAATAATCTTTTGATATGTTTTGGAAGTGATAAGTATATGGTATGTTCCCTCATATGTTGACATCATTCATTTCAACTGCTATAGACTCCACAAGTTTATGTAAAAGCTGATAATCCACATTATCACAGAATGATTTCATAATAGTCCAAAGAGTGTCTTTTATTGTCACTGGATACTTAGTTTTTTAATGTGTCCCCATGAATGCTCAGTAGACTTTAGGTAAGGGGAATGTTGAGGGAAATTTCTTGATTTACTCCTTGATTTACTTTTCTCTTCAATAAACGCTTTGGGGTGTGTTGAGGTCATTATCCTGAATTCTTCACAACGTTTCAAGCATTTTCACTTCCAAAAGTGATCTTAAGATTTTGTAAAGCAGTGAGCTGCCTCATTTGATAACCACTACAATATGCACATTAGTGCTTCTACAGAGTGCTGATATGCTATTTATGAGGGGGAAAAAGGTTACGTTGTAATTTGCATTGATGTTTGGCAACTCTTGCTGACTTTGCATGCTCAGACTCTCAGGAAGTGCTACCTAAGTGATGAGTTATTGATTACTGCAAATGAATGATCAGATTCTCTTGGCAAGCATTATAGGTATTTACGGTGGTATTGTTTAGTGTGTGGTAGTCTATACCGGAGTTGAGTTCTACCTTTCTTACTTACGCAGAAAAATACATACCTAAAAATCGTTGGAGGATCATATTGTATCAGCAAATGTCTTTTTTAATGCATTTCTTGATTGTTGTAATCCCAGGTAAAATCCCTGCTTTCCTTTTGCTAGGTTGGATTTCTTGACAGTAAAAATCCTTCAATAAGTAATAATTATTTTCAACAAAATCAGGTCAAGTCAGGTTGTAAAGGTATAAATATTTTAAACATAAATACTGAATGTATTTTTCCCATATCTATGGTTAGGGCAATCATTTAAAAGGAAATGTGACAACTTGATTGGTATAGGACACATTTATTTTGCATCAATGGACAGTGAGGAAGTGATGGTAATAAGGTTCAAGTCTCCAAAACTAACATTAGATACAATGTCAGCAAATGTCAGCAAAATACTTTCCTGTTATCTAACCACAGTAGTAAGTGGCAGGGGTTTGCTACATGGTACTGAGTAGCTTTTTGCTAACAAATCCTCAAAATTGGCTTGGAATAAAAAGGAAAATAGCTACATCATGAAAAGAACATGATGCCCTCTGGTAATTATGGTGAAGGGTCTGTGATGTAATGGGGCAGTTTTCCCCCAAAGGCCATGGAAATCTTATTAGGGTAAATGGCATCACATACTTTATGAATATACTATGTTATTTGAATTATATATCTGTCTTCCCCTGCCAAGAAACTACAAATGGGTCACCACTGGATTCAAAACATATTTCAAGATTAACAATTGTATACTAAACTGTTTACTAAGCTTCTGTCATGGCCATCTCAGGTGCTTGATCTAAACCCCATAGAAAGCAAATGGGGTCAACTAAAGACGAGAATGCATTAGAGAACCCTGGATCATCTGGAGAGATGCAGTAAAGAGAAAATGTCACAAATTCCCTGCTTTGTATTATTGATCCTTAAGAAAGGCTGTCGAGAGACAGATATAGGAACAGTCATGAGGGACCCAGATATCTAGCTTGTGGGTTTTTTTAGGATAATTATATCTTAATGAGGAGTTGGAGTTTGTTCATTTTTTCAATTTGTGATTGATTTAATTAACCAAAAGGTAAATATCTCATATTTTACTGGTCTTTACCAAGGCGAGAGAATTGTAGAGGGAACGTACTTGCAAGACTTCTTTCTCATTCAGCTGGTCAAGTTGGGTTCATTCTAGGGGACTGGGGGAATCTTAAGAACTCTCAAGCTGTTGTGAAAGGCTTTAATGCCTGCAAGTCTAAACCAGGAGTGTTTGATGTTGAATCAGGCAGCCTGGTCAATAAGGGGAGTCTAAATCATTCTAAACCTCTCTGGACACTAGTTAATCCTTGCTGACATTAGTAATTCCATGTTAAAAAGCACAAATGAATAATTCAGACTTTTGCTGGCAAAAATATGGAAGGAGTTTCCAGAACTGTTGCTGCTGCCTTTAGCTGCGACACAGGCAGAGAACAGAAGTTCCTAAGAATCCTCTGTAACTAAACTATCGCATTATAATGTGCCACAGGTAAAAACAGCAATAATATATGCTACTTTATTTGCTTTATTAAGAAGGTGATTGGCTGAACCTTGAATGCAAGATAGTAGTAATGAACTCTAAAAATTTGAATTAAAAATGGTTGAACTGGTGATACGCTGTAATTGTCACAGGAGGGTTGTCCAGAGCATGTAGATTATAGAAAATAGTGATACCGGTGTTGAAAAGACCTGTTCATAGTTCATACTAAGGCAAGGAGGAACATTTAGGGAACAGGCAACAGGCTGAGAAACAAGCACAGTGAGAACTTGAAAATTCAAGGAACGGAAAGCCTAATTTAAAGAGAACTCTAGGCCGCAACAATGTGAAATGCTAAAAGCAATATTTACATAAACCACAGTTAACAAATCACTGAGGATGACAGTGCCGTCAAAGGTCTGTGGCTTGCTCTTAGCCTAAGTCTCAAGATTGCTTGCAAGTTCTCTCTGTTGTTCTTTTTTCTTAACCTGAAAACACACACTAGGGGCACTTTAAAGACACCTAGTAGTATTAGCATGTGTTTTGACTGTGGGAGAAAACTGGAGTACTCAGAGTAAACCCACACAGACACAGGGAGACTCCACATAAAGGACCCAAACCTCGCCACCTTAGGTCAAACCCAGGACCTTCTTGCTGTGAGATATCAAAGCTACTCATCAAGCAGCCTCTAATTGCATAGTTTAAATACATAGAAGCTAATATACGAATATAAAGCTATAACATGTATATATAAACATAGATTCACTGTTGGATTTTGTGACACTGAGGGAGGAGAGTTACTACGCTCTGTTGTGGTCTGACTAGCAGTGTGTGAGGACTGTAACTGATTATTGAAAAACAGCTTAGGTGGAGCTGAAGTGAAGGAACATCTTGGGGTGGGATGGAACAGAAGAAAATGTTTCAAATGTACTGCAAAATATTAAGATACAGATATTTCATTCAGCTTTGTAAACCCAATAATAACTTACTCTCTTAGTGAACTTGATGTTTCTTGTCTTTTCGTGTATCAGGGCTTTCAGAGAGCATGCAGAACACTAAGCAGGAGCCACAGTGCTGCGATGTGCGGTGGGAGCTGAAATTCAATGAACGGTCGCATGGCACTTTCAAAAGGACTCATCCCTCATGCCAGCATACATCTGCTACCAACTCGGGGGCTCCAAGGCTGAGTCAGGGTAGACTGAAGCTCTGCTTGCTCGTCTTGGTTCTTCTGCATACAGTGGCAACCATGACAGCTGCCCAGAACTCCACGTGCCTGGCCGCCATCTTCCCACTGGAGGACAATGCCCCCAGAGAGGAGTGACTGAAAATGAGATGGGTCTAGCTCCAGCCAATCAGCATGCTCCACCAAGCAAGAGACGGCCAGCAAGGAATTTGACTGGGCCAGGTCAAATCAAGCACGCCAGGTGCCACGGCAGATCCCCAGCTGTGCTTTACATGTCCAGTGCTCTTTAGGTCCCAGGCATTGATGAATAGCAGAAGGGCAGGAAAAGGTGGAGGAAGAGGAAGACTAAGGCTGTGCCCTACCATTATGTCAGATCTCACAAATGTTTTAAATTACATTTATACACTTGGGTTTTGGTTTTACCAGGTAACAGGCATACCTTTTCTGTTTTAAGCTTCAGCTGTCAGTGATGGGTTTCTCTGCATGCCACTCACTTCCGATAAAACATGGTTAGGGTAAAAAACATTTAGATGTATCCATGTCTCTGTCAAACCTCCTGTGTCACCATCCATTCTTTATTGAAAGCTACTATGAATAGTTGTCTGCGTGCTCCTACTGTAGCTGGTAAAGTGGAAATTGTTGGTGGGGTGTGAACATAATTATTATCACTACTTAAAACATTGTTTCTTACTTTCTCAGACTCAGAAGTGTTTATTTTGCATTTTAATTGATGTAGTCAAGGCCTTGTCATCTGAGCCTCAAAAATAGAGCATGACAAGTATTTTATACGTGTTATTTTAACCTTTCAACTTAGCTATAGCTTAGCAGACATTACAACCTTCTGTTTCTTCCATAACAAAGGAGCGCATTATGGTTAGACTCTGATGACACCTACTGGCAGAACTGACACCCTTTGAACGTCCAGTGTGGAAAACGAGATCTGCTGAATATAGACCGTCAGCCTTTGTTCCATTTTTGAATACACTGCAAAATGATATTATAGTCATCTTATCAAGTGAAATAATCTCCACTCATGGACAGATGATTTTGCTTCATCAAGAAGTGAATGTTTAAAATAAGTGCAAAATGGATAGACATATGTTTAATAGTCAATCTCTTAATGAGAAATGTGCCTATATTTGAGATATTTCGCTTGCTAAGATCTCATTGAATGCAGTGCATGACATGTCATTTCCATGATTATAACAACTCTTTCCATTTAATATGGATTCCATTATTATTATTATTTATTATTTTAATTATCCCCAAGATCTGAGATATATAACACAGAGATTGCTAAATTTTTTTACCATTGCCAAGCTGCAATAACATGACATAGTGCTTGGCTTAGTAAAAAATAAAATTCATGAAACACATAGCAGCCATTTAACATAAATTAGTAATTGAACACTTTAGGAACAACGTTGTAGTACTATCCTACAAAAACAGTCCAGTAAAAATGACTCCATAAATTGACACCAGTCTTTCGACCCCAAGGATGAAATCGTACAGTTCTGATGATGTTGCATAGTGAAGAGCCGTTACTGCGCTGTAATTTTGCTCTTGTTTTGTTCTTAACATTTCCCACAAGTTTGTGTAAAGGGCTTAGAGGTTAGCCTACAAGGGAAGGAGTTCTCAAGGGCTTATTCTATAATTCTCCTTCTTCGTGTAGGACTGTGTTTGGTGTCTGACTGTACGGACTGCTAGCTGCTGATGTACTGTTTTGCAATCTGTTTTTATCACCAACTTCTGTGGTATATTTTTAGGACATTTTCTTGTATCCTCACTGATAAAGAACACTGGGCACATTTGTCTTACATAGTTTAGCCTTCTACTAATATCACACTGTCCCTGAATCTGGAAGGTCCAAGGCCACCCATTGTCTATTTGTCTATGGTTATTACTTCAGCATTACAGTATATAACCAGTGGAGGTCTGACTAATGTGGTATTGTAGGTTTTGTGATGATGGCTTTAATAAGTGAACATAAAAACACAATTTAACCTATAGTCTTGTTGTATGCTTTTTTATTGCTCAATTTGCTGTTGAAAGCTGGCCATGGTCTTGCAGTTCAAAGGTGACAATCATTGTTCATTTCATTAATCACCCACATTTATTAATGTTAAATTACTCCTGAAATATACACAAATTAAATTAGAAAAACACCACAACACAAAACTTATCTTACCACTAAGTTACATTGAAAGTTCCCTTCCAAGTGTATTTTAAAATCCTGCTTAAAGAAAATTTTACCGAATCATAGTTAATAAAATGAGAAATATTTGATTATTTTTGTAACACCGGCATGGCCAAAAATTGTGAAAATGGCACAAATTTTGATGCATCAGTTTTTATGGGGGCAATTTGTATTAACTCTAGATTGTGAATAGTGATCTAATGAATTGCAATTAATTGCAAATTCATTCCCTGCAATGCTGTTGTTACCATTAGTCCTGTGTCATGCCAACAGTGAAGCATCATGAGACCATTCATGTATGGGGTTGCTTCATATAGGGGGAAGTGGGTTCACTTAAAATATTGCTTATGAACACTGCCGTAAGTAAGGATTGGCATCAAAACATCTTGCAAGAACAACTTCTTCCAATGATTCAGGAGCAATTTGGAGATCAACCATGCTTTTTCTTGCATGAAAGAGCACCAAGTCACTCACAAGATACAAGTGATAACCAAGTGGCTTGGTGAACAAAACACTGCAATTTTTGGACCATGGCCAGGTAGCTCCCCAGATCTCGATCCCATTGATAACCAGTGGTCAATCTTCAAAAAGGCAAAAAAAATCCCCAAAACTGGGATCAACTTCAAGCACTTATTAGGCAAGAATAGGTTGCCATCATTCATTTTTACCCAGAAGCTGATATCTAACATTATAAGGCAGAAATCTTAAAGTAGAAAGGGTTAACAGTGTAAATATTAAGTCTTTGCTTAAACTGGATGTATTTGTCAATAAAAAGAAACAAATGTAGGAAATGCTTATAATTGTACTTCATTACACCTTAAAAACATCTGGCAAAAAACTTTTGGCACCAAAATTTGTGCCATTCTTAAATATTTTGATCATGAATCCATATGTCTAATTGTCAGCCACACGGTACAGTTATTGGAAACTTATCAGACAATTCTAAAAAGTAGAAGTATGTTTCACACGATTTACAAAATTATTATTCTAAATTCAGTTGCATTGAATAAGTTGTACTTCTAATAATATATATATATTTGTACTGAATTAATGAATTCACAGATATCAGTCTCAGTCTAAATGACAGCCTGAAATTTACCTTCATGTTGTTAACTTTATACAATTTTCTGAATATAGCCCCAGTATGATTAAAATTAATGTAGAGAACAGCCCCTAAAATCACTATATATGATATATAATTTTATTTTGACATATTTAAATATAATTTAGAGACAGCAAATGTATCTTTTGGTTAGGAGCAGACAGCAATGCACAGTTGCACATTATTAATTTGCTGTTGCTTTCTGACATTTTGATAAGACATCCTATTTTACAGTTCATTACACAGTCTAAAATACAATACAATATGCCTTGTTATATCATCTAAACAGTAGCGATGGAAGTTCAGTAGGCTGCTAAGGTTGAGTCAGACAGCATGCTGATGACACAAGTTAGTTCTTTTGACTAAACATTTAACAGGAGTAGTCTACCGTACCTACGCATTAGTTCTGTCAGCAATTCAGGGGATCATCTAGAGTCTCTGGAACTGAACTCCTTTTGCATTTTTGCCTATAAAAACTGGCCTGTTTTCTGATGCTGCACTCTGTGTGATTCCCTCTGCATCACACTGAATCCCATAATTCCATTCCAAAACTTCTCAATCCCAGTGATCTATGCAGATGTGCCTATGTCATTATATTGTAGATTTGTGCTAATGTAAATTTGTGCTTATTTGTCTCACTGTAACCAGTCTTTCTTTGTCATTCGGTGTGTTTTATCTCCCCCACTATCCCTTAATTTTTGTCTATGTTACCCTTTAGTTTGTCACACAAACTGTTTTTGACTGCGTTTTGTTAAACATGTCTCAAAATGAAATGTAAGCTGCTTTGAATGTTTTCTTTTTGGGCCAGGCAAAATTGTGGTTACATGGAATTTAAACACTGATATGGAAAGGGACAGACACATATAGATATAGATATTACAATTATTATTATTACAGTGTCATATTGTCATACAATTGATGCTTTAGTTGACATTTCTCTTTTGATTTTTTTTACACAAAGATTTTTATTAAATATTTATAATTCAGTCTCACAGGTCATTATCTTTTTGAACGTATTGAAAAATACAGATATGTTTATGAAAGTTCTGTTCTAAGGAAAAATAAATAGAGATATGTTAACTATTATGGACCTGATATGTGCATTTTTTACAGATTACCTCAGTTTATTGCTCTTCGAATCATGAGATTGACAACTTTTCACAAATTCCGCAAGCCGTACAATTAGGCTGTTGAAGATATTAGCTCTATCCAGTGGTCTAGAGATATTTGAAGTTACATCCTTCTGGTTAGCAGATCAATTCCAATAAGACTCTCTGCTTTCATAATATTCATAAATCTGACTTTTTAGCTAAGGACGTTTAAAAATAACTGTGTAAACTGTATAACCCATTTTACCAAATAATCAGCCCACAGCATGATCAAATGTATTTAATGACAATACTCAGAAATATGCTTATCATTATGGCTTGATAAGCCTGCCTTATTGTTTATCAACTAGTCCCAGTGATCATAATGAATCTACCGTCATTAAATGAACAAAGATTGAATACCAAGGCTGTGTTCCAGTACAGTTTTCGAAGAGCTCTCCTCCAATTTCCCCAGTCATTCAAAATGGACTAATCGCTTTTCACTCTGGAAGCAGAAATTGACATTCCGAAGTGATGCCATACACTTACAGTATATACATACACCTCCATCAAGCACACTTGTCTGACTATCATGTTACTTGTTTCCACCTATCTAAATCGTGCGGCAGAACAAGTACACCCTTTACTGGCAACAGTATCATTTGATGGCAATGGCCTCTTTCAGCAAAATATTTTACCATGCTACAGTTTAAAAATGTTCAATGACTGGTATTAGGAACATGTGACTGAGCTCAAGTTGTTGACTTGGCCTCCAAATTCCAAAGATATTGATCCAGTTGAGCATCTATCATTACCGAGGCTGATTTCCTTTTTAATACTTGCTGTGATCCAATACTCCATGTAAACAACTGAAAGAAACTGGCTCAAAATGAAAGCTGTAGCTGCTGAAGCTGAAGTGATGCTGGGGCACCTTAAGAATACAGAATCATAATGATGCTCTAAGACCTATGACCCCACCATATCGTTTCAGTATCCATGGCTTCATTTAACAGACCAACAGTGAGACTGAGGTGTTTAAAAATCTGTTTCACTTGTACCTGCTGCCACTGCCACATTAGTGTCACTGCAGTACTGAGAAGGATCCAACACTCAAATAGTACCTGATCTGTGGTGGAGATTAAATATTTACGGTGTCGGAAATTAAAAAATGGTTGCAAGCAAATAATTTAGAAGAGATTTTATTGGATATCTCTTTCTTTCCTTTCCTTTATTTACATTTACATTTACAGTATTTAGCAGACCTTATCCAGCTCTTATCCACAGCAACTTACAAAAGTGCTTTAAGACATCAGTAACATAATCCATTCTTAATAATACACTTTTGAAACTGTAAAAGTTTTTTTTATTTTTTTTATTTATTTTTTTTTTTTTTAAGAGATAGAAGGGGGTTTTAGTTGAGGTAGGTGCGGAATAAATGGGTCTTCAAATGGCGTTTGAAGATAACCAGAGACTCAGCTGTTCGAACATTAAGGAGAAGTTAATAAGAAGTTAAGTTAAAAAGTCTAGATGAGTGCCTTCCTTTTTCCCTTAGAGATGGGGGGACCAGTCGAGCAGTGCTAGAGGACCGGAGTGAGCGAGGTGCAGTGCGGGGCGTGATAAGTGCTGCAAGGTAGGAGGGTGCAGGTCCATTTTTAGATTTGTAAGCAAGCATCAGAGTTTTAAATCTGATACGAGTAGCTACAGGGAGCCAGCGGAGAAATCGGAGCAGTGGTGTAGTGTGTGGACTTGGGAACATTGAAAACAAGTCTTGCAGCTGAATTCTGTATCAGCTGTAGGGATCGGATCGCAGTCAGAGGAAGCCCCGCTAAGAGAGAGTTACAGTAATCCAGTCTTGAAATAACAAGGGACTGAACCAGAATCTGCGTTGCCTCTGTGGAAAGAAATGGACGGATCCTTCTGATGTTGTAAAGAAGGAAGCGACACGACCGAGAGACGTTAGCAATGTGGCTAGAAAAGGACAGTTGGTCGTCCATAATCACCCCCAGGTTGCGAGCCACGACAGAGGGGGAGATCCTAGCCTTGTCAACCGAGAGGACAAAGGTGAGGTTGGTAAGGACGCCCATCTTCTAAGCCCCATGCCTCCCTGGTCACCAGATCTCAGTCCAGTCGAGCTTTGGGTGCTCCGTATACCCATCGTGCTAAAAGCATGACACATTTAATGCTTAATTGAGCAGAAGGCATGTTATAATGCTCCGTCTTCTCTCATGTGTCCAGCAATCTTTGTGTATTCCACATGTCTCATCATCTCATCGTAATGGACCTCCTCGTTGCTCCACTCACGGATTCGACCTGTTCAGTTCGAGCTGAAGTGTTCACTTGGCTATAATGGATTTGTTTTGTCCAGGCCTCTCGGGGAAACAGTCCGAGCGTAACAACATTCGCTTTCTGCTGCTCTGGCTGTTTATTTTTGATTAGCTGATGGATTTGTCACCATCATCATCTCCAAGAAATTGATGCAGCAGGGTGAGGGGTCGAACACACCGTGTACTATGAGCTGCCTCAGCACTGCGTGGCCTGAGCGGATTTCCATCCAGTTATGACGGCCGGCGCTCCAATAAAAGATGCCGTGCATGCTAGAAGTAATTGCTTTTTCGTTTTTAGCTTGCGAGTAGGATTCATATTTCTGGGTTTCTTTCATATGGGATAGGCCCAAATAACTTATACTAACTCTATATGCACTCACTGGCCGCCTTTGGTACAGCAGTCCAACTGCTTTGTAATGCAAATACTAATCAAGCAATACAACAGCATTAATGAACTTAATGCATTGAAGGTCAAACAGAGCATCAGAACTAGGAAGAAAAGTGAATTCTTTGGCGTAGAACGTGCCGTGGCGGTTGCTGCTGGACAGGCTGGTCTGAGTATTTCAGTAACCTGAGCTGATCTGCTGGGATTTTAACGCTCTGGGGTTCATAGAGAATGGGCCGAAAGAGAGATCATATCCACTGTGGGCAGTGCTGCAGGCGAAAATGCCATGCCACGATGCCACGATGCCACTGTGCCAGAGAATGGCTGATGGGAATAATCATTCGTTAGAACCGAGGTATCCGGGAGAGCTTCTCTTACCGCCCAGCGCGTCAAACCTTGAAGCAGATAGGCTATAGCAGTAGAAGAGCACACCGGGTGCAACTCCTGCCTGCTAGGAGCAAGCAAAAAAAACCACACAACAGAACCAAGGTGACTGCAGAAGAAAATAAGACACTCTAGTTCATAACACTTACATTTTTTAATAGAATTCATTTATAACAAATGGATCTTGAGTCGTAAAGATCTGTTCATCTTACAGACGTCTTCTGCCACCGATGTAACATAAGTAGGAAAACAAACAGCACTCCATTCATTCAGAAAGAAAACAAAGGAAACGGATAAGCAAAAAAATACAACAACGGAAAATTACGCTTACAACCAACCAGAGGTAATTTTTTTTTAGGATTCTTTTTAACAAGCTATTTTTTCTCTTTACAGTTCAATTAACTGATTTCAATCTATGCATCCAAACGTGAGCTAGGTTGAGAAAGATCAGGGTGTAAAGAGAGAGAGAGAGAGAGAGAGAGAGAGAGAGAGAGAGAGAGCAGAGAGAGAGAGAGAGAGAGAGAGAGAGAGAGAGCAGAGAACACCACGTTGGTTTCTGGATGACACTCCAGTCTTGAATGGCAAAGCCACAAAACTGATGACGGAGACAAAAACAGAAGATCTCCTGCAGGAGATTCTATGGCACCAGAAAGGATGCTCTTTTTTGCCACAGACTCGTACTTTTTTGTCTTTTTTTTTTTTTTAAATCGACACCTTATTTCCCCCCGGTTTGTGTTATTTACATAGACACAAAGTGAATGCTAAAGGAGAAGCCGTACAGATGCGTTCAAGTAATACATTATTGGGTATAGAATCAATAGGGCAGTGCATAGTACAAAGACAGAGAAAGTGCAATTCTTCCTACCAGGCCTCCGTCGGCCCTCTGCCAAGCTTCCCATGCATATTCAAACAAATGAGAAACAAAACAAGACAAAACGAAAAAAAACACTCGGATAGTGAGGACATTTCTGAACGTACACAATGCTGACACTAGGTGGCGCTGCCATGGAGCTAAATAATAGCACTTTGTAGCTTGACAGTTGTCGATGACAAAGAAATGGCAAATAAAATGCACTGGTCGACAAGATAAGGGAAATAAAGCACCTGGAATGCACATCCCAAAAAAAAAAAAAAAAAAAACGAATAAAAAGTCGAATAGGACGCCTTGCAAAATGCAAGATTGGAGCGCAGGCCCGTCACGTTACAAGATTGTCAAGATTAATGCAGTTCATGCAAACTTGGTCTTGATGCTTGATTTCAGCGACACAAAAAAAAAAAAAACATTGCTTACGTTCTTACTTTAGCATTCATTTGCATGTGCTGAAAAACATGGGAACGAAGGACAAAGGCTAACCCTGTTTTTATTATCGCTTTCTTTTTCAGCTTAATTTATGATTTTTTTTGTAAATGTTTTAACACCAGCCTCACACCCAGGGCTCAGACCTTTTCTACAACCCTCTTATAAGCTTCTAAAAAAAAGATTTGATTAAAGTATAAAGCATTACTGCTAACTCCGCCCTTAACGTTTTGCACTTCTTGTTTTTTTTTTGTGTTTTAATAAAGGTCATAAGGTAAATGTATGAACCCTTCTCCCAATGATCATATATTTCTTCTCCCGTACCCATTACAGACGTTTTCCTGAAACTAACCGTACCCTAGGTTAAGCGCCAATGTTTAAAAACACTCTTGTGACCCAAGCCCATCGCCATCTTAGCTGTGCGTCGTCTTGAGTTTTAGTACACGATACTGTAAAAATAAGAAACACTGACCCTCCTCTGTGATCATCGTTTTATTCCGTCTCTCCCGTTAGCTTCAAAAATATACACCAACGCTAAAATTGTCTCCGATATTTTACACTGTAGAATAAAACAAAAGCTTACTCCGACCTTAACCCCGCCCCCAACGCTTACAGCCGTCCCACCACACCTCCCCAGTTCGGCAAAGAAATATGGCTAAGCGCTATCGTTTTAAAAATCCCAGTAAGAAATACAGGTGTGCGCCGTTTAACATCTGCATTATGCTCTGTGAAGCAAGGCGTCGACCAAAATGGACTTCACTATGGTTCCCGTCGTTTATTCCTTGCCTCTGTCGCTCTAGGCTTGCTCAGTCAGGGCTGGTACAATTTATAAAGCTGCTTTGAGACGATGCTTTGATTTGGCGTTGCGTCACGTATTACTGTGGAAGCTTTGCCCGTAGTGCCTTATTTTAAACGAAGCACAATCGGAAAAGACTGAGCCAACAGCTCAGCACTGTACAATGCAGCGTCTTTTTCAAGACCGTGCTTGTTCCCTGTCATTCAGACTTGAATTAGACGTATATAAGACAAGTATTATTTATAACTTTTAGAGCTCGGATGATCAAGGTGAACAGACAGTGACATTAAACGGTGCATACCTGTATAATAAGCGCCGACTCCGCCCCCAACATTTTCCCCCAACCGCCTAATCTGGCTATTTTTCTAAGCAACATCCCCTAAAATCAAACCCCTCAGGTTCCGAGCATTCCCATACGGCGCCCCAGCTACTCTTTCACTCCCGAGACGGTGCAATGAAAAGACCCTAACGCATGGTGGCTGCATTTTCGGTACTGTGCGCCCCTTTCTCCGGAGTCTGTCCCAAGTTGTTCCACCATTACGGTTTGGTCTTGAGAAAAGCTAGAAGCCGTGACTAAAGCTCATGGTAAACGTTTGTCCCGTTTTCACGTGGCTGTAATTGCACTGCGTCCTGCTGGGTTAATAAAGCCTAACGTCTCCCGTTACAGCGCGTGTATTCTACAGCGCCGATCATTTCTTCCTCCCTCCTTCCATTCTGAGCCAAGGTAAGGCCTCGGAAAAAGCAAATCGAACAGAAAGCGTGGACTTATTTGCATATATAAATCTCATATCGTGTAAATGGAACTTAAATCGAGAGAGATACATGGATAAATATTGGACTATTGGAACAGTACATGGTAAATGAAGATTATAAAAAGAGAACAGGCATAAATATAAGGCACTCTAAATGAAAAGGTCTCCGCACCTCTGCCCTACGCGATGAGACATGTCCGACGTTAACACTGCGACGCGCTGAGGGATGGAGCCGTGGCACACGCTCTGCCGTCACGTGACATAACTCGCACCCCCTCGCCTGTAGACACGGCTGTTTATTGCACGAGAAAAAAGATGCACTGAATTACTGATTTAGGTTCAACCTACCGATGTGCATTCCAGTGAAAAGGTCTCTTCGTTTCCCTCCAAAAAAGACAAAAATCTCATCAAACGCTCACATATCATATAGCTTTTACTCTCTCTGATGTACTTATCTGTATAGTCATAATCCTCTTATAAACATTTCTATATATACATTATATATATGAGATTTTGGTTATATAATTATTCATCTATTTACCATATAATGCATATTATCCTCTCTCTCTCTCTCTCTCTCTCTTTCTTTCTCTCTCCCGCTTTCTCTCTCTCGCTTTCTCTCTCACTCTTTCTCTCTCTCACTCTTTCTCTCACTCTTTCTCTCTCTCGCTTTCTCTCTCTCGCTTTCTCTCTCTCACTCTTTCTCTCTCTCACTCTTTCTCTCTCTCACTCTTTCTCTCACTCTTTCTCTCTTGAGTGCGTTTCGGAGGCTCGTCTGTTAAAACATGGAAGAACTAAGATTTGATTTGAAAGATCTGTAGCAGCAACTTCATACTGTGCCTCCCCTTTTGATTCCACGGAGTCCCCGAAATATCGCAATATAAACGTGCGTGATCGTGACCATGGATCATGACGAGCCCGTATCTGAGTTAATACGGTAACATGGCAAGATTAGAAGAACAAAGAGAGAGAGAGAGAGAAAGAGAGAGAGAGAGAATGTGACAGGATACAGGATACAAAAAATGGAAATAATGAGTTAATACTCGAGTGATCACGATTAAAAAAAAAAAAAGAAAAGAAAAATCACATAGACCGCTCAGCTGAGTAATAAAGTACTAAAAAACTAAATTGATAACTTCTTTATTCGTCTGGCGTTTGTACACTCCCCCTAACTGAAGGACGAACATCGGGACACGATCGAGGGTTTTTATTATTACTATTACATACGTCCGTTATTTCTTTTTTTTTTTTTTTTTTTTTTGCCTCATCGAGCGATTCTCCCGGTCGGTGAGAAGACATCTGCCTTCTGTCTCTTTAAAACGCGAGTTCATCTGAACGCAGCGCGCCTCTTTCTCTCTCTTTTTTTTTGTTTGTGTTCATGAATCCGAGACGTGTCCGTGAAGCGAGGGGAATCCGCGCCACGCTTCGGCCGTTCAGATTTACACGACACGTCTGCTCGTCAGGAGTGAAGTTATCTGCTTTTGTAAGGGACGGGGCGGGGGATGATGAGGTTCTTGGTCCACCTGGTATTTTGTGTTTTGTAGGAGGTTGGTTTTTTTTTTTTTTTATTACTTATTCATCTTATTTTTTTTGTTTCACACCCAACAAACAAATCGAGTTTTGAGTCTTGGACTAGGAGTTTTAAGAAGTACTTTTCACAAGCAGGAATTGTATGGCTCAGAAGAAGTGACCTCCGGACGGCCCTCTGCGTTCCTGGTCAAGAACACGACTCCTACGTTGCATAGTGATCGAAGCTTCCCAGATACTCCAAACCTGCACGGTAGCAGAACTGATACTGATCCTGAGAGAAAGAGAGACATGATGTGTGACACTGAAGGAGTTATTGGTACAATAGATTGATTACGTTTACAGTCTGGAGTCTCTCCATGTTTTGTTTGTCCTCTTTACACTGGTCTCTAATGGTCAGGACCCCTCACAGATCAGGTACTACCTGGGTGGTGGATCATTCTCAGTGACACTAACGTGTCGGTGGTGGTGTGTTAATGTGCGCAGACACATTAGAATCAGACACAGACAGAATCAGACACATTTCCAGCATTTAGCAGACGCCCAGATTATCCAGAGCGATTTACAACTCATACAATCTTACAATCCAAGCAAGGACCCAACTGTGGCAGCTTGGCAGAGGTGGGATTTGAACCCTGGACACTTCTGGTCCAGTACCTTAACCGCTAGGCCACCACAGTCAAAAACTCACACAGATACAACAGTGCTGCTTGAGTTTCGAGACAGTTAAAACAGCCCACCAACCTAAAATGTCCAGCCACGAGCCTCAAAACAGATGAGCTGCTGTGTCTGACTTTATATGGCTAATAGAATAACAGCGCGACGCACGAAGACACCACCACCACCACCACATCATCACTTGGCTTTCAGTGGATCGGGTTCAGCAGGAGGCCCAAAAAACTGAGATCGTGAAAGACTAACTGACCTCGAGTGACACATGGTTATTGGTGCTAGACTGGTGCTAGAGATTAGAGGGTCAGTCAAAAGCCACAGGACACCCTTTCATTTCAGAAACCAATAGGGAAATTACTGAATTTTTATCTGAATTCCCAGGCGAGTAATAGGTGAGGAGGCCTATTTTTTAGGCTATGTCCGAAATCTTAAAGGCATCTCGAAAGCCGCCATATTGGATCAAGTTTTTTTTTTTTTTCCCCAAAGGGAAGGTGGGCATGTAGCATATCAAAGAAGACCAGGATTGTCTCAGAAATCGATTGCTGTAATCAGATTTGTAATACATCTCATGGTTCAAAAGTTTTCAACACAGAAACTTTAACAGTTTTGTTGATCACCACAGGAACGAAGATGGACTTTGATGAACGCCGCTGCCGTATCATAGCAACAGACTTCAACAACAGACACCCAGAAAGATCACCAATCTCACATAGCGCCGCCACCCCTCGGAACCAAATTCAGAGAAACCGGGACCGTGGACGACAAGAAACACGCAGTGACCGTCTGAAGAACCGCTGCCGACCAGAAAACCTCAGCGATGAGTTTCTGAAAGTCCACGACCTCAGAGCGCGACGCGTCCTGTGACTTTTGGCTCGCCCTGTATAACAATATGTGATGAGGGGAATGGATTTTGTAGAAGTTATCTCATTAGAACACTCCGACAAAAGGGGGACGTCAAGAATTGCAAAATTGCTGGTGCTCCAGCTAAAGGCTGTGAATGCACGACTTCCTTAGCAACATTTCTTAGCCCAGCTGGGCTTTAATATGACCAGCTGTCTGGAGAACACAGAAAGAGGAGCGGGCAAGCGCAAAAACTGGATCACTGAGCCGTGTTTAAAAATTAAAAAAAAAATAAATAATCCGTCCTGGTCAGACGATGTTGCACCGTCCTGATGAGAGGCTGAGAATTTGGTGAGGGCAGCACGAAGGGTTCGACAGTTCAGAAGGAGGTGGCGTAATGAAGGGGAGAATCTTTTTTTGGCACAACCTGGGAACCTCCGATGCCACGCATGAACAATATGGATGACGTAAGCATTGGGACCAAGGATAGCAACTGTTTACCCCACGCCAGCCGGCAGAGAAGAATCATGTAGGCAAGGATTGGTTCCAGGAACAGCGAGCTTTCTTCGTTCCTGACCTGCACAGTCCTCTGATCTTAATTTGCAGAGCATCTCTGAGGTCATGGCATCTAATTTGCACCAACTACGAGAAAACTCTCCTCACCGCACTGGTCAACAGAGCAATCTTAATTCTGTCCGTCCAGGCCACGATGAACTGATATGGGTTTGAATTCCGCTAGATAGGCGTCTCTAATAAAACGTCCACTGAGCTTCTTACCTCTGTCTGTACCATGGCCGGTCTCTGCGTCCTCAGCATCTTGACGGTCTGGAAGATGTCGACAACTCCCTCGTACCTCATCCTCTCTAGGACAATACTAAGAGTGATGAAGACTCCCGTCCTACCAACACCCGCACTGCCGAGCAAGAAAGAAGAAGAAAGACAGAGTGAGTGAGAGAGATTTCAAAAGCTTCGACAGCAAGTGATCATATTTTTCCGTTCATGTGAAACCTGGATGATTAACCTAATTAATAAATGAGTTTAATGAGTTATGATTGTTGTAGCTTTGTGTGCGTTGTGTACCTGCAGTGCACCGTGATTGGTCCATCCTGACCAAACTGCTCCTTAGTTTTGTGTACTTGGCCGATGAAGTCGATGAAGCCCTCTCCTGACTTGGGCACGCCCTGCTCGGGCCAGTCGGTGAACTGGAATTGCCTTACCGTCCGGGACTGCCCGTCCTGCAGCACAGTAATGCAACATGAAGACTTATCAACCTAACAACATTTACATTTACGGCATTTAGCAGACGTCTTTATCCAGTCACAATCCCCATGTAAATGTAAACAACAACTGCAGCACCTTCAACAACTACAACTGTAACACCTACAACTCCAACAGCAGCACCTTCAACAACTACAACAACTCCAACAGCAGCACCTTCAACAACTACAACTGTAACGCCTACAACTCCAACAGCAGCACCTTCAACAACTGCAACTGTAACGCCTACAACTCCAACAGCAGCACCTTCAACAACTACAACAACTCCAACAGCAGCACCTTCAACAACACCTAAAACTCCAACAGCAGCACCTTCAACAACACCTACAACTCCAACAGCAGCACCTTCAACAACTACAACAACTACAACTGTAACACCTACAACTACAACTGTAACACCCACAACTCCAACAGCAGCACCTTCAACAACTCCAACAACTCCAACTACAGCACCTTCAACAACTCCAACAACTACAACAGCAGCACCTTCAACAACTCCAACAACTACAACTGTAACACCTACAACTACAACTGTAACACCTACAACTCCAACTACAGCACCTTCAACAACTACAACAACTACAACAGCAGCACCTACAACAACTCCAACAACTACAACTGTAACACCTACAACTCCAACTACAGCACCTTCAACAACTCCAACAACTCCAACAGCAGCACCTTCAACAACTACAACTGTAACGCCTACAACTGTAACGCCTACAACTCCAACTACAGCACCTACAACAACTCCAACAACTCCAACTGCAGCACCTTCAACAACTCCAACTGTAACACCTACAACTCCAACTGTAACGCCTACAACTCCAACTGCAGCACTTACAACAACCACAACAAATACAACTACTCAAACTACAGCACCTTCAACAACTACAACTGTAACACCTACAACAACTACAACCACAGCACCTGCAACCACCACAGTCGCAGCACTCACAACAACTCCACCTGCAGCACCTACAACTATGCTGCTGCATCCTGATTGGTCAAGAGATTCCTCTGCTGATTTTCCACAACATCTCAGATCTGACGGAACCTTCTAAAGTACGAATGCATATAAATCCAATAGCTGGGCCATCTAAAAAGGTTATGATGGGTATTTCGAACTAACTACGCTCATTCAGAAAGGTGAACCGAAGATAATATTGAGGAGCCTTTATCAGTGGGGAAATGCTGAAAATTCGGAACAGATTGTGGCAAATTGAGCCTTTCTAATAAAAAAGAACGCTGTAGAAAGGGGCAGAACGACATTGTACAAATGTTTTTCTAAACCACTTGGTTTCTACAGAAAGACCTAATTCACTCCATCAGTGCTGAGTTTTTATTGGTGCTGAATGTGCTTTATTTGCGTCTTTGCCATTACAGGGTGTTTTACGCAGTCCTGGAGCTCAGCAGCACAGACGCTACTGCCATTAGGGAATACAGATGTTCTTGCATCCACCGCAAAAAAAAGGTTCCAGCAGGAAAAAAAACCCCAAAAAACCATTTGTCTCATTTGACAGGTGGCGTTTCGGTCCTGCTAATTCCCAGGAAATAGATGAGAAAAATCTAGAAATGTAAGTAGTTTTAGATCGTTGTTCTGACAGTTAGCTAATGTGAGTCAACCATGAAGCTTATGAACCAACTGATGGTGGAACGGTTTAGAAGAATAAAACAAACAAACAAAAAACCACCTAGTCAGCTAGCTAAGTCATTCGGTCTTTGCATGTGATAAAGAAATCAGAAACAGTTGGGACAGCATATAAAAGGCAAATGAAATACTTTGCAAAACGTCCCATTTTATTGCATTACAGAAGGTATGAACCTGAGACAGTGTGGCATGTTTTCTTTTCGTAATAAACATCCGTTCCTGCATTTCAGGCCTGCAACACATTCCAAAAAAACGTTGGGACGCTAAAGCTCTTAGCACTTTGCAATGTCGTTCCTTCTCACAGCACATAAGAGACGTTTTGGCACCTAAGATATGAAGTGATTTAATGTTTCAGATATTTTGTCCCGTTCCTGCAAACACGTCTTAAAACCAGCAACAGTACTAAGGTTGCCGTCAAAAATGTCCGTACCCTCTTCCTGTGCAGCCATGCCTTTGCAACGTGTGCAGCATTTGGTTTTGCATTGCTTTGTTGAAAACTGGACATCCCCGGAAACGATGGTGTCTGAAAGGCATCTTAAGTTGCTCTAAAATCTCAGTGTACTTTTCCGCATTAATGCCGTCGTCGCAGGAGCACAACGACCTTTCTCAAGGTCGCCGACCCAACCCCATACCATGACAGAGCTTGTCTTTTAAGCTCGTTTGAATTTGAACGTTAATGTTGGAGTGGGAAAACGACCATTCCAGATGATCCAGGTCTCAGTATTTATGTTTGTTCAACAGATTTTTTTTTTTTCAGCGGTTTCTAGGGGCTGTTGAATTTGCTCCTACTCGTCTACCAGCCTGCCCCTGCTATGTTGGTCTGCCAGAAATGGCACCCTGATGCCCCTGCATTCCTCTAATCATACCACGGAGGGTGCAGTATGTGGAGGAGTCCAAATCCTCGGCTCACTCGTGAAAACAAAACCTATCCGTCATCGCTCACCTGATCGCATTAATGCTCAGAGGCAGAGGAACGACTTCTTTTGATGTAGCATGTTCCTGAGTGAAGCTCTGAAGGTGTGAGGTGCTTCACAGACAGAGCAAAGCCTTGATATGCAAAGCGCGGCGGCGGCGGCGGCGGCACCCAGGTCCTTCTACAGAGCTGAACTCCGAACGCAGCTTTGATGGAATTAGTGCTTACCGTCTTTGTTTCTGAACTGACAGCTACATTTTTCCTATTATTTACTCCAGTGCACACTTCTATAACCTGACAGGGTGTTCTTCTGCTCTCCAAACACCACGGCCTTCAGAGGGAATCGCAGAACTTTACCTCAAACTGAGATCAAGTGACCATATGAGACAAATAAGCTACATTTTAATAATAATTTGTCATTTATTTTAAAAGAGTTTTGCTATAATTTAATATACAGTTAGTATTTACTTAATTAACATCTGGGCCGCCCATGGAGGACGGGTCCCCTGTTGAGCCTTGGTTCCTCCCAAGGTTTCTTTTTGTCACTTTAAGGAGTTTTTCCTTGCCACTGTTGCCCTGGGCTTGCTCAACTTGGGATTGACCTTTTAGATAATGTTTTACTGTAAAGCTGCTTTGAGACGATGCTACATTGTAAATAGCGCTATATAAATAAAATTGAATTGAATTGAATTGAGAGCATTCATTACATTTTTTTAGCACCTCTGCACTGAGGATGTTGTGTTTATTAATTTATTCATCAAGTATCAATGAGTATTTGTGGCAGGAGCAAGGTTATTCATACAGGGGCAATTCAGAGTGAGCAATTAACCTAAAACAAGACTTTGGAATGTGAGAGGAAACCAGAGTACCCAGAGTAAACCCACAAGGACAAGTGGAGAACATGCAAACCCATAAAGGTGGATTCAGTCGAACCAGGGCTCTCTGGAGCTGTGAGGTGACTGCACCTGACTTCCATGAATAATAATAATAATAACAATAATAATAATAATAATAATAATAATAATATTCAGGATGTATAGAGGATAATTTTACCGACAAACTGTTTTTTTTGTAAGGTTTCAGAACATAATTGTCTTACTGGACCTTCATCCAAGTCAACTGTTGACAAATCCAGACCTTAATAAATCCACCCCCCCCCCCCCCCCAAGCTGGACAATGAAGTTCCTGTAAAGACCACTGAGCCTCTGCTATAGCCTCTGCTTTTTCTCCAGAACTCTTATTTCTTGAAGAAGAAAAGTGTATAAGAAGGAAAACTTACCCTGGCGTCTGTGACTTTGAACTCTCGTAGAATATACTGAGGCATATTGTACTCGGCCATAGGGTCCACCACGAAATACTGATAGCGAGCAGAGCGCTCAGCCGGCCAGTACTGATGGCATTTTTCCTGTACATGCACAAATAATAAGTTCAATAATCCGTCTGATACATTATATTATCTGATCATTTCTGGTTATTGTCAGCAATAGTAATACATTTTACGCATTTAGTTTGTTTTCGATTTCTACAAGTCAGCCACAAATGGAAATTTATGAAATTTAACTCAATTAAATTCAGCTCTAATGCAGAATGTGCTTGTTCGTTTTTATTAACATACAGCTAATGTACAGTATATTCTATTCCACAACCTATAACTAAAGTTATTTCTCATTAAATGTTCATATAATAATACTAAGCAATAATTACTATTGAATGACTGATATGGTATTATTACATATTGTTACTAAATGAAAGAATCGCAGCCAGACACAGGTATTTATTTATCTAAAGGTGCTTAGCTGTATTATTAATACTGTGTTATTAATACTATTTTTGAGTATTTTTAGACTTCGAAAAACCAGACACAGGTATTTTTTTATCTAAAGGTGCTCAGCTGTATTATTAATACTGTATTATTAATACTATTTCTGAGTATTTTTAGACTTTGAAAGACCATACACAGGTATTTATTTATCTAAAGGTGCTCAGCTGTATAATTAATACTGTACTATTATTACTATATTCGAGTATTTTTGGAGTTTGAAAGACCAGACAGGTATTTATTTATCTAAAGGTGCTCAGCTGTATAATTCATACTGTACTATTATTACTAAATTCTAGTATTTTTGGAGTTTGAAAGACCAGACACAGGTATTTATTTACCTAAAGGTGCTCAGCAGTATTATTAATACTGTATTATTATTACTATATTCGAGTATTTTTGGAGTTTGAAAGACCAGACACAGGTATTTATTTACCTAAAGGTGCTCAGCAGTATTATTAATATTATTTGTTGAGTATTTTGTAAAGTTTCTCAACAGTTCAGGCTGCTGGTGTTGAAGTGGTGTGTGGGAGATTGACTTGGATTATTTATACCAGGTGGGTCTAGTGAAACTCTGTGTAATATAATTTTGTGATGCTATTATGTCAGTATAGACCTAAATCTCTGAGGATTGGTTTCAGAATCCACGCCATAACGAGCTAAGGCAGTTCTGAAGGCAAAAGCGGATGCTAATAAGGAGACCCTAATGTTGGTGATGTGTTTACTGTAATAGTAGTTCTCACACAGACAGAAATGAAACAGCAGGACTTATTTCTCCCAATCCTTACTCCATATTTCATAGGACTGATTTTGCCTTACCCTGCCCATCTCTCTCAGTTTGGTGAGCATCACCACAATGGTGGAGTTGTGCTCCCACAGCATCCTCCAGAAATCTTCCGTGGTTTCAGCCAGAGGACCCTGCGTAGCAATGTATGCCTTCTGCTGCCTGCACACAGGAGAGGATATTTTAAACAACACGCAGGGTTAAACACTGCAGGATGGCCCCGTATGCTCCACGTGTAAGCTTAAAGCTTAAACTGCAACTGGATGAATAACGGAGCGAGTAACGATGCACACCTGTAACCGTCGATGAAGCTGGCGTTGATGTAATCGGACCCCTCCACCCCTCTGATGGGCTGCAGACACACTCGTGTGGACTCGTATGGCATGATGTTAACCAGGCGGTTCTTGAACTTGTTGCAGGGCAGGTTGGCACTGATGAAGCGAGACGTGTGGGCTTTGGTGTTGGCCAAACGCTACAAAGAAAAGAAGAATAAACACCGGCGCTGCGGTTCAGATCGGTTGCATTCTTTCCTTTAAACACTATAATTAACACTGTGGAAAATGTCCGTTTGTGTCGTGGTGAAATACTGACAATAATAAGACTCCGAACTGGTCAAATACCAGTCATTGACAGTACATGTTTATGACTTCAGTTCAATTCAATTCAATTTTATTTATATAGCGCTTTTTACAACGTAGCATCGTCTCAAAGCAGCTTTAATACAGTAATACATGATCTTAAAGGCCAATCCCAAATTGAGCAAGCCCAGGGCGACAGTGGCAAGGAAAAACTCCCTAAAATTAACGGAAGAAACCTTGGGAGGAACCAAGACCCGTCCTCCATGGGCGCCCTAGATGTTAATATATATATATGTATATTAAATCATAGGAAAATGAGCTTAAAATAAATAACAAATTATTAATACAATTTTAATTAGTAGTGGAACAGTAATATGTATACTAGAGTGCCATCTAGTGGAGGTCCAGGGTTCAAATCCCACCTCTGCCAAGCACATTTGGGTCCTTATGCCAGGCCCTTTACCTACCATTGCTTTGATTGTAAGACTGTATGAGTTGTAAGTCACTTTAGATAAGGGTGTTTGCTAATTTAATATGTAAATGTACATGTCAAGTTCGAGGTTCAGGTACAGTGATAAAAGCAGAAGGAATGCTTCAGTGAAAAACTAGATCAAACCAGATATTCTTTAGAATATGTATTTAATATAGTCATCTTAAAAAAACAAGTGATGGACAATTATACCACTAAATGTAGGTCTACTTAAATATGGACTTTATAACGTCAACAGAAACCAGTCCCACTAGAAGTAGTAACCCCCTCCATCGTTTGGACATTAAGGAGACGATGACCTTCCATGGGCCTCCCACTGAGGACTCATTTTACACTCTGTTTTGATATAATTTTGCTTATTTCTAATTTAAATTCTGTTATTGGTTTGTTATTTGATTAAAATTGTTATTTACCTATCATTTAGCTACAATTTAATATGCTCAATAAGTATTTATTTAATTAACATCTAGGCCACCCATGGAGGACGGGTCCCCTTTTTGAGTCTTGGTCCTACCAAGGTTTCTTCCTTCTATATTCAGGGAGTTTTTCCTTACCGCTGTCGCCCCAGGCTTGCTCAACTTGGGATTGGCCTTGGGATATCATTAGATTTAAACTGAATTGAATAACCTATCTAATCTATCTATGGAATAAAATAAAATGTGTGGAGGTGTTTGTGTGAGTTCCTCGATGTGCCACAGGGAGGCAGGTGTGCAGGTAAACCACTGTGAATTAGAAGAGAAAACAGAATTGGTCGTTACCAGCTTTTTATTGACAATAAAAACTGCAAGAAGTGTAGTATCCTAAGCCCATGAAAACCAGCGTGCAAAATATCCAGTATGTGACAAGTTTAAATCTTTTTTTAAACCATCCTATCCTATCTTAACTGACTAACTAAATTTAAAATTACCGATGTGCCAACCAGTTGTATACTCTCACACTGGTAACGTTGTTTATCCTAACTTCCGAACTGCGTTCAGAATCGCGAGTAGAGCGTCAATACCAGTTACATATGATCAGTTCGTATTTGTTCCAAGTTGTTGGGACGACAATCTTACCACTAGATGACAGCATCCCGTAGGAAAAACACGTCTCGTAGACGCGACGAATTTTTAGGTCAAAATCAACAGAAAGAGCCAAATACGTGCTCGAAAATAAACCATTAGACCAATCCCATATGGAACAGCAAATACGTTTAATTTCCTCCTAACAACAGTGAAGATGAGCAAGCAGTTGGTTCTTGTAGTTGATGTTTTAGATGAGGGAGAAATGAGCAGGCAACAGATCTAAGTGATTTTTACAGGGCCCAAATCATTAAGCAGATGGGTCTGGGTCTGGGTCGGTGCTGAAACGCCTTGTGGAGAGCTCCCAGTCCAGAGTGGTGGGTCTAACGGTAGTTAGAGGAAATAATAACCCAGAACTGGCAACAGCGTGCTGGGAGCCCTGGGATGAGTGAGGGCCATGATGGCTAATCCAGACCGGTTAAAACCCACAGAAGAGCTAATGTAGCACAAATGGCAGAACTTGGAAATGGCCTTTTGGAGATTGTGGAATTTGTCACGACACAGTGTCGGGCATTTTTATTCATATTGGTGTGTGTGTGTGTGTGTGTGTGTGTGCGTGTGTGTGTGTGAACACTAAGACAGTTTAAGTGCCAGGTGAATCCTCTGGAGGGCGTTATAAGTTCCAAGTGGGTTGTTGTGGGCGTGCATCAACTTTGTCGCTTGCAGGTGAGCCTTAGTATGGAAAGCCAAATGGTTCAAACGTTTTCTAACAGTCCTAGGACAATTGAGTTGGACATGGTTGTATAAAAGTGTGAAGAGCGTATTAATCTGGCCCTGCTGATCACATTGCAGAGCAAAAGCGATCGTACTAACGAAAGCCTATACGTTTTGTTTGTTTAGGGTCCCGATTTAATTCTCGGGGGGAATAATGCTTATAATATTACGACGTTGGCACTAATAATACTGATATATTGAGAAAACATGTAATTGAAACATTACTGTGAGAAAAAAGTATTTCAACACTGATGTTGCTATATAGGCATAAATATAATGAATCGAGCACGTGAGGAAACGATTCCAGGCCCTTTAACGTGAACGTGTATGAGCCCTTTGGCTTCCCATAGTACAGAGCGCTAGGAGGGTTTCGGAGTTTAAGGGAGAGATACCAGCGCTTCCTTCTCATATGGCCGAGGAAGCTTCTATAGAAACCACGACGTGTTTCCAAAATGTTTCCACTGCAGTACTGAAACCGGGACCTCCACAGAAACCTGACTCCTGAAAGACGAAACACTGGTCAGACTGCAACCGGATCCGCGCGCGCCTGCTCATTTCTGTTAATTATTCACCCGGGTGTAAGGTCTCAGTATCTGCCCCGGACTGGAACGGATTCACTCAATTAGTGTAGTCATGGAGGAGGACAGCACGGTGCCGGACTTTAAGGATATCGAGGTCAAGCTGGGTCGGAAGGTACCGGAGAGCCTGGCGCGGTCCATTACGCACCGAGGAAAACCATTCGAGTCCATCAGAAGTCCCAGTCCGTGTACCAGCACCGAACTCATCCAACTGGAGAGCAAGATGCTCTTCCTCAAACAGGAGATGGTAAACCCCTGGAATCTTACATATAACTTTTGAATTCTAAAGTAACTAAAAATCCTGTTTTCTCGGAACATTGCATAGAGGGATTTTAAACCCAAGTGTAGGATACACATAGCAATTGTACAGGGAGCTAAATCCTAAATATACTGCCAGCAAAATCTACATTAAATATCCTCTAATTAAACATCCCCTAATTTTGTGAGCAGTATACCTAATGGAGTGCTGGGGGGGTCATCATTTTAAACACGTACGTACACATGCACCTTTGTTCCTGTACTATAGCGTACGTAACAGGTAGCTGAATCCCAAATCAGTAAACTTACACTACATAGGCTACAGTGCATGATGAATTATTTCTTATTGCATGTAGTACCTGTTCTGATTCTGATGTAAGAGCCAGCATTAGGAAATTTGGGATTTGGGTCTGAACTCTGGACAGAGCTTGACGTTTGAGGGTCTGATGCCGTAGTTATGGGAGCTTGAGATGGACTGACTTCCCTTCCAGGTTGCTGTTTCATCTGTGAATAGGCTCCGGTTCCCCCAGGCCTTCCCAGGATAAGCGGGGTCATATTGATTATGATTGCACTATATAGGACAATTTATAAAAGAAGATCAGGTCCTGGTATATACCCTGGTATTGGTATCAGGGTATCCCTAGCTTTGACACAATAGCTCTATGTCTGGTGTGAATGTATTCAACTACCCACCTTATCCCATAGATAATCGAAAGCCTTAACCCTTAAGATACCAGTCGTAAGCCTGGATAAAAGCGTCTGCTGAGTGACTAATATGCAACACCTCTGGCCAGACAGAAGCCTCTACTCAGAAAAACGTACTTGAAAGGTGGCCGGAGTTTGCAAAATGCCACAGACCTAAAAAAGAACAATGTGAGAGACAAGTCTATGTGGTTTTCTGAAACCAAGACTGAACACTGCATAAAGCTCAGATCGGTGGAGCGCTGCAGTCTAGTTGACCTTCTGAAGGCATCTCCCATCTGCACATATCGTCTTTGGAGCTCAGCCAGAGTGACCATTGAGTTCTTGATCACCTCTATTACCTTCTCCCAGAATGAATTACTTGGCGGGTACGGCCAAAATACTCAAATACTCCTAGTTGTTCCAAACTCCTTCCGTTTAAGATGTATGGAGGCCACTGTGCTCTTGGGAACCTGCCGCGCAGCAGAACTTTTTGTAGCCTTATCCAGACCAGGGCCGACACAGCGCACTACAGGGAGTTTTTCTTCTGATCTGCATCATTGTTAGCCGTGAGACCACATAGACAGGTGTGTGTCTCTTCAAAGCGTGTCCAGTTAATGGGATTTACCACTGATGGACTCCGATCAAGGTGTAGAATCATCTCAAAGATGATCAAGAGAGAAGAGCCATAACAAGGGGTCTGAATACGTATGTCCATGTGCAATTTTAGTTTTTACTTTTTGACAAGTAGATTAGTCGGGGCCCACCTGGCACCTACAAAGCAAGCATGCCCTGGGCAGGATGCCAATCCATCACAGCTGTATTATATAGATATGGGATTCCAATATCTTCCCTCACTTCACTTTTCATTTGCGTTAAATGCACGGCAATAAAAAGCAGTGCTAAACTGTACTGTACTGTATATCAACAGGTATCATGTATTTATATCCACAGCTGATTCCCAGTACACTTTTTGTGAGTTCATTCCTCATGAACTGTGCGGTTGTTATTGACCTGTTTACTGTTTATTGACTCGTGATAACATCCTGTTCTGATCAGCCGCGAGGAGCCCACTGGCGACGGCTGCAAACCCAGACTGCTCCCGTCTGCTTTCCTAATAATCTCAGGAACGTACAGTTTAAATAAACGTCATGCTTTAGGCACTCTCGGGCCAAACCACAACAGCTAGCATATGGTTTAAAAACCAGCTCACAGATGCGCACGGAAAGTTGAAAGGAGATGCCATGCTAAGATTTCAGCACGGTCCTCCAGATATCAGAATACACTGTATATGTCACCAGAGTGCCGTTCACACGTTACTGTCAAACGTAATGACCAGCCTGTAATGTCTTAATGAAATGGAGTCTATAGTAAGCCTACCCTAGCCTAGCCTTGCTATGAGTAGGTTGGGGTAAAATATACGGTCTTAAAGGCTCAAGTCAGAGATGGTAGGCTGGAAAGATGGAAAGCTTGTGGTCACATTGACCATATATCTGTAGGATTCTATGTGATATTTAAAATGTATGTTTATACAGCACACAAAGTAACGTGTTAAAAAATAGGATGGAGTTTTTTGTACATGCTTCAGTTCACTTTCCGTGGTAAGGCTGACACTAGCTTGGAATTACAATCCTAATATTACATTTACAATTTACAATTACATTTATTTAGTAGGCTAAAATGCAAGGTGAATAAAGCACAGGTAAAGAAATCCATTTTTAAAAATAGAAACAACAGAGCTGCAATTTGGAGAACTATGGAAAACAGTTGGTCAGTATTAGAGTGACTGTACAGATTATCTGGGCTTACAGTGGGTGTAGCAGATGGACTCGGTGTGAAGGACAGAAGCAGGTTGTTCTGTGGTGTTTAGTAAACAGCATTCTTAGTTAGTGAGTGAGTGTGAGTGAGTGAGTGTGAGTGAGTGAGTGTGAGTGAGTGTGTGTGAGTGAGTGAGTGTGAGTGAGTGTGTGTGAGTGAGTGAGTGTGAGTGAGTGTGTGTGAGTGAGTGTGTGTGAGTGAGTGTGTGTGAGTGAGTGTGTGTGAGTGAGTGTGTGTGA